>JAASAO010001180.1:0-61352 GCA_017311375.1 Mytilus coruscus
CCATGATTCTGTAATGAGGTCAGTACCCAAATTCCATACATCATTACAATTAATACATGTTTAATTTCTCATCCCTAAAAATCAATTAACAGATGTTTTGTTTTATTTCTTCAATTATTTTGAACAATTTGACGTTCATTTGACATTATTCCATGCCTACTATTATTTTTTGAAGAAATGGATGCTTGTAACAAATTTAATTTGCTCATTTTTAAAAGATGATAATTAGATAACTTTGCATGGTGACGACACTGACGTTTTTGTAGATTTACTTTTCCTAGGAATGCTTTATCTGTTGATATATTCTCACTGTGACCGATTTGTGTATATTTAAATATATTAACCTACGTTGAAAGATGTGTATAATGTGACTTTAATGTCAAATCATAACAATACAAATTTTTAGTCTCAAAGAAAACTTGTAAGATTTCCGCAGCTATTTTTGTTGAATAGGTGCAAATTGTGTACTTGGTGCAATTTGGGTACTGTGACGTTATAGCCATAAGTGCTTATTGCTTTAATAGGTTGAAATGTGCACCTGATAAAAGTATTCGGTAGAGTGAAAATGTTTTGATCAGGTTTAAACTGACGTATAAAACATACAGGCGACTGTGGGAGGCAATTATTTATAGATATCGGGTCCGTTCGCCCTAATTACATGTTCGCCCATAGAGTCCGTTCGCCCTAATTTTATAAAAAATAATATTAATGGTTTAATTTAAAGTTTTGTAATCTTATTCAGGTTAAGTTTTGCCAAATACAGCTAAGGTAATATATTTCTGAGGTGGAAAAGCCTTAGTATTCCGAAAGTTAAAAGTTTTGTTATTTTGAATGCTGATTAGATATGATTACGATGTCTTTGATCTCACTGATTGTTTTAGTTATTGTTTTTGATGGATTAATAATGAAATTGTTTTTTTTAAATAAACAAGTCAGCTTGGAATGAGTTAAAACAATGATGTAAGAATTGTAAGACATTGAAGGGAAATTGTTTTCGCCGCTTGGCTTCTTTGATCTCAAGGTGTTGAGTGAGTTGGATCTTGTTATACCTGTTTGGATTGTTTTGAAATTGTTACAAGGTTTCAAAAAAGATAAATTTATACAGATAACTTGGTCTCCAGTTCCTGAACACTTATTTTTCTTCTTCTTCAAAATACTGTCCACATTCAACATGATGAATATTCTGGCAAGAATATTCAATGCAAATCAAAAGAAAAATAATTATCTGGTAGCAGCAATACAACATAAATATTTCGGCGGAATTTTCAAAAAAACTTTAACATAATTAATTTAAATAATTTATATTATACAAGACAACAAAATAAAATAGAAATCAGGGCGAACGGACTCAGTGCGAACAGGAATTAGGGCGAACGGACCCAGGGCGAACAGGTATTAGGGCGAACAGGTACTAGGGCGAACGCAAAACAGGGCAAACCGACCCGGATTCTTATTTATATTCCATCCAAATATTAATGTGTCGGCAGCTTAAATTTCAAAGGATGTAGCCCATAATTCCAAGTAACATGCTCTATACCTATCAAAAGTCATGGTATTATCATGGGTTATCATAACTCCATCTTCCCATAAAATCCAATTTTGGACAATATGGGAGCATACAGTGTACAATACATGGTATATACTTAAATGTATCACTCAGACTCAAGTCTCCTTTTACAAATGTTTTATGATTAAACTTTGAGAGTGAAAAAAAAAACCAGTTTCCATCTCCTGGGACTGTATAAGGTAGATATGTGTCATAATTCATGTAATTAATGACAAGATTTGTTGAGAGTTTGTCAAAGGAAGTACAGTCTCCAGAATTAGAAGATTGTGAATTTGAATACATTTTTTTGTTTAAAACTTTTGTTAAGTTTTGAATTTCACCTGCAATTTATTGCTTGCAGAGGGGTTTTCTGTGTTCCCATGGCTGGACGGAACTTGTACACAATAAATGTTATCATTAATTATGATATTGTGACTTTTAAATGAAGTACCTGTGGTTATTTAGGAAATTTGTCACTGAAATTGGAAAGATAAAGCAGACGAGATACATGTCGTAAGGAATGCTAGTCGTTTCGTAACCTGGTCGTTTCGTACTTGGTCGATTCGTAACTACGTTGATTTGTAACTGAGACGTTTCGTACCTGGTGTAATTATATATGGTTATAAAGTGTTAGTTAAAATTAATTAGTTAAAATGGAACAGTTAAAGTTATTATTTATAAATGATCAAATGGTTCATCTTATAATAACAATGATTGTAATGTTTTAATTTAAAACTACTCTTAAATCTTTTTAATTATTGGCTAATTGGATAATTGGTAATTACGCTCGGTGACAGCTTTAATGTTTTATGACAACTAATGACAGGTAATAAAAAGTAATTATAGCAGGTTTGACTCTATCCAGTTTCTCTGTCTCCGGATTAAAAACGTCTTATATTTGACTATCTGTAGGGTTCTACACCCCGTAAAAAATATGTCAAATTTCCAAATTTCAATAAAACTTTTTTAGATAATGAAAAAAACGTTGTTTTCACGTTACACTTTGTACCCGAATTTCCCTAAAACTCGCCCGATTCGGACTTAAAGACCGGGGTGTACTGGGGTACTTCAGGGTGTTCAAATACCCATATCTACGGATATGAACGTAGATAACTTATAATCAATAAGTCTTTTTATTATTTTTTACGTAACCTACGACTCATATTATTATTTTATATAGATATAAGGTTACAAAACGTCTCAGGTACGAAACGACCTAGTAAGTTACGAATCGACTAGTTACGAAACGACCAGGTTACGAAACGACCTGCACCCGTCGTAAGATGTTGTTGTCCAAACTTCGGTTATTTCCGAGGTACAATAAAATTTAAATAAACTACACAAGTAACTAAAATTTCTAAATTCTTGTTTTGTAAACAAATAAAATTCATTTCGTATTTAACATCGAACTTGTTCCGTTCTGTCCCGTTTTTCAAGATCGCGTAAAACGAGAATCTGGCAGCCATTAAAATATAAGGGTTTAACTAATGTCCTGACAATGTCCTTACGGATATTCCAATGCTAATTTCGTTTTCATTATTGGAAGAATTTACTTTATATTTGGAACCAAGCAAGATGACAATATTTATTTAATAAATATAAGGGAAAAAATTAAAAAATAGTTTGAAGAGTTAGAAAACTTGACCTGATAAACTTCGAAAAATAAAAAAAAATAATCGTACGAGATTTAACGAGAGTGACGAAACTTTTCAGATGGGTCGTGTAGAGAGTTATCGTTCTTTGTTCCAAAACGATACCTCTACCATAAGTGCCAGCTAAAGCTGGCATATAAAATAAAAATATAAATTTTTCGCTATCTGATTTAGGTTAAAATGTTCATTAAAATGTATAGCTTCGTGCATCATGATTTGTCTTAAATCTACATATAATGGGCATTTTAAAATTACATGATGTTCATCTTCAATAGTAGAGCTACAGTAAAATATGTCCTCTCATGTACTTCTTTTTTCCATACCTTCCCGTTTCTATTTTTTAGGAAAGCTACCTCACATCTAAATCATGCAAAAGCACTTCTGTTTTTAATTGACAGAATATTTTTTAAATAATTTTCAGTACAATAATTATTTTTAAACAATTTGTAAGTCCTCAATTTACTTCCCTCTGCATCTGGTGCAGAAAAATTGGTACCGTTTATGTTATTACTACCACTGGGTCGATGCCTCTGCTGGTGGACTGATAGTCCCCGAGGGTATCACCAGTCCAGTAGCCAGTACTTTGGTACTGGCATGAAAATACGGATTTTGTGCTATTAAAATTTGCTGTTACACAATTTTGGAAATTATTTAAAGTTAAAGAATGTATCTCCCTCTTGCAAAGCTCTGATTCCTTGCCCAGCTTTGGCTATACTTTTCGGTCCTTTTTGGTTTATAGCTCTTCATATTTTTAATAAGCTTTGGATTTTCAAATATTTTGGCCACGAGCATCACTGAAGAGACATTGATTGTCGAAATGCGCATCTGGTGCAGAAAATTGGTACCGTTTATGTTATTATACACCAGTTTGAAATAAACTTATTAAAACATCTTCCTCGATTTGTTTAATACTATTTTTTTTTCAATACGTTTAATTCAAAATTGCAATATTTCTCATAATTATACAATTTTAACATCTCTATAACTCTAAAGCTCCAATTCTTAATATTAGTAGCGCACTTTCGTATTGACCATTTAAAGATTAAAAATCTATCCTGTGTGGGTCCATTATCGAATACCTAGCCCAATGTCTCAAGACACTTGACCATTATTTTTACGCGTGGTGGTTTCCAGCCCATGTCACCAGCTCTGGCATCATTTGTGGTGAATTTGCCAACTCACATGAAAAATCTCATGGCCCTGTTTTGGACTGCATTTATGAAGGAAAAGTCCCTGGTTCTCCAAATACCTGCAACATAACTAATAACTGACCATACCATTGTATCGTACAGTTTTGAAAAAAAAGTGGGCTGGAAACCACCATGTGTTTTACTCTTCACAATTAACAATCCTAAGGCCCCTTTTGTATACAGGTACGCCATTAAAGTCATTATGGAACTTTATAGTTTTGGAGGTTTTTTTTTTAGATTTTATAATGTTGTTTGTCATTTATGTTTGCATGACAATTTGTGACAAATAACAGTTGTTCAACAGTATATTTTTTAGCCCATCCGCGGCATCTCGCTCACTTGAAAAGAAATTCCAAATTTAAATGTTCTGTCGTAGAAATACATGTACCATCATGTTATTGTTTGTACGTAGAACATGTATCGTTATATTAAAATGTGTCAGTCCGAGCCAAGACTCACTGAATAAACACGAAATATTCACAGGCGATAAATAAAATGTATACAATAAGTCATGAATCTGAATGAACGTTATGTACGATGAAGTTAATCAAGAGTGCAAAAGAAAGTAAGTAAGAATTTAAATTTCATTTAAAGTCGGAACATAAACACACTAGCAGATAACATATGAGCTTTGACGAGCTCTATAACCGACTATCATATAAACACCACAATGAATGAACGTTACACGATTAGGGATGAACGATTTAAGAATGCACGATACACAGTTATAAGCCTAAATGAATGATGAACGCACGATACACGATTAAGAATGAATGATTGATGAGAGCACGTTACACGGTTAAAAAAGAATGATTGATAAGCACACGTTACACGGTTAAGAATGAATGAACGATGAATGCACGTTGAACGGAAAACACTCGGAATGATGACTGATGAGCGCACGAACGGTGAATGGACGATACACGCACGATACACGCACGCAACACGCACGATACACGATGAACGCACGTAAAAATGGTCAGTTCGAATTATAGAAGGCCTGTAACTATTGTGTTAATATGTGCCCGTTGATGAAATTTATAATAATGCATCGTGGATGAGAGGTGAACATAAGCCGTTTGATAACTATTGAAGTTGCTTTATTATCAACCTACGTAGTCTCTTTAGCATGCGATCTTGAAAATAACCTATATCAGCACATACGCACACATGAAAATGTATAACAAGTTTAAACTGCCCATTAAACAATCATATACCTAGGAGGTGTGTATCTTATGTTCGTATCGTATTATTGTTACAGGTATACGAAGACAAAAGTGACTTAGTTTCATACTAGGTAATCTAGAGCAAAATCGTTAGGCCTGTCCTAAACAGAATATGCGAAGCTTAGAAGCGAGTGATAATAAGATGGAAAGCCCCGATAATATAGAAAGAAAATTTGTCAAACATATTTTTCAATTAACTTGATTTCACTAATTTGGAAAATACGTTAGATCTGCCGAAAAAGGTGATGCAAATCTTTAATGTCTGTTTAATCACTGTTCAAATTGAGTCTGAATGATACTATACAGTTATGAGCTCTTGGTGTTGTAAATACAGTCAATAGCAGCATCGTATTAAGAACCTAAAAGACAACAATTTATTCAAGAAAAAACTATTTTTTGTTCATTCTATTTGTGTTGGACATGCTAACATTTTAGATTTACTACAATAACATGAGCGGATGTAAAGGGATCTTTTTTGTTCTTCAATTTTAAGTACATTTATACGTCGTTTGATATCCATATTTTTACGGGCCGTACTACCCCACCCCCCCTTTTTTCCTTCTTTCCCTAAATCCTGGACCCGCCGCTTTGTGAACTGTAATACGAAGGAGAAATAATAAATATACCAATATGCACTTCACTTTCATTGCACATGAGGAAAATGAACGAAAGTATATTTTTGATGTGCAGTTTATTTATTCTTACAAATTCTAAAACATACTCCTGGCACATAACCAAGTTAGATATACTAGTATATATGAATCACTAAATATACGTGTGGCTATCAATTAAAAGAAATGAAACGAAATGTTTAAATGCAAAATGGATTATCCGATGTGAATTTACATTAATATGGTAATGTTTGATTATGTGTATTCCACGGGTACATCGATCTTCTTTGCACGAAATTGGGCCATACTAGTGTTTTAACATTTGCTTAAAGCTGTACATAACTACAGAACATGCATCATGGGCAATTTACATCAAATGTAGGGAAATGAAACGAAAACTTCCTAGTAAAGCTAAACCCAGCGGCTGTTCACCTTTATTTGCTTCTGAGAAGCGAATTTATCGACCCCTTGACTGATTCCTTGTCAGTTTTCAGTGAAATTTTAATACTTTTCTTTGACCATGTTAACAAAATACTTGACTTTTTGCATATACCATGGATATTTGAACTATAATAAAATTGAGAATGGAAATGGGAATGTGTCAAAGAGACAACAACCCGACCATAGAACAGACAACAGCAGAAGGTCACCAACAGGTCTTCAATGCAGCGAGAAATTCCCGCACCCGGAGGAGTCCTTCAGCTGGCCCTAAACAAATATATATACTAGTTCAGTGATAATGAACGCCATACTAAACTCAAATTGTACACAAGAAACTAAAATTAAAAATAATACAAGACTAACAAAGGCTAGAGGCTCCTGACTTGGGACAGGCGCAAAAATGCGGCGGGTTAAACATGTTTATGAGATCTCAACCTCCCCATACCTCTAGCCAATGTAGAAAAGTAAACGCATAACAATACGCACATTGAAATTCAGTTCAAGAGAAGTCCGAGTCTGATGTCAGAAGATGTAACCAAAGAAAATAAACAAAATGACAATAATACATAAATAACAACAGACTACTAGCAGTTAACTGCATAAGCCTTGCATTGCATTGATTAAGACATACAATTCAAATAGAAAAAAAAACACAGTTGTTTAATCATAATTAGAGCATAATATAGTCGTACTTCCATGATAAGTTTGATAAGATTGACCTGTTAATAATTATACAGTCACCCACGGAGTCATAAATTGTTATATAAAGAATAATTACAAATTGAATGAAAAATACTGCAATTGTTTAAAATATGATACTCGTCTTGTATCTTTCTCTGCTAGCAGGGGACTTTTATGATTTACACTCTAAACATAATGACTGGCTTTAACTAATTTTATTAAACATATGGTTCACAGCATTACCGCCTGTATTCTGTCTGAAGTATAAATTAGAATATTAATGATTAAGCTATATCATACACATGACAAAAGAACCCAGTCTACATACATTCCTTGGGCCACTTATAGATGAACTGAAAAGTGTATGGACACATGGTTTTCTTCGAATTCCTTTCAAAGTAAAAAGGACAAACAGACTTTCAAGTTAGCATTGATGTGTGTCGGCTGCGATATTCCTGCTACAAGGAAACTCTGTGGATTTTTAGGCCATGGCGCTACTTTAGGATGCTCTAAATGCATGAAAACGTTTCCTGGCGATATCGGTAAGAAAATATATGGTGGTTTCGACGTTGAAAATTGGATACCCCGGAATTTATATCGACAGCGACAGTTGGTTCATGTCATACGATGTGCAAACACCCAAACAGAAAAGGACAGACTAGAAAGCAAATACGGTCTCAGATATTCTCCCCTTTGGGATTTGGATTATTTTGATCCAATAAGGATGTCTATTATAGATCCGATGCATAATCTTTACCAGGGAACAGCGAAGAAATTGATTAAAATTTGGTTGGAATTGAAAATTTTGCTACCAGAAGACTTGAAAACGGTCCAAGAAAGGGTCGACTCTGTGAATGCTGCCAGCAACATCGGTGCCATACCACGAAAAATATCGTCCTCTTTCGGGGAATTTACTGCAGAGCAATGGAAGAACTGGACAAATGTTTTTTTTTTTCCATATTTTCATTAAAAGATGTCTTACCTAATAAAGATTTGGATATTTGGAGAAAATTTGTACTTGCAAGTCATACAATTGCTTCTAAGTTTGTTACGGAAGCTGATATAAGGCAATATGAGGATAGCATCCTACAGTTTTGCAAAGACTTTGAAGCTGAGTATGACCAGGAAAGAGTTACACCAAACATGCATTTGCACTATCATTTGAGCGATTGCATTAGAGATTATGGTCCTGTGTATTCCTTTTGGCTCTTTAGCTTCGAAAGATATAATGGTCACCTTGGTTCACTGCCGAAAAACAATCGATCGGTTGAATTGCAGATGATGCGACGTTTTACTCGGGATTCATTTGTAAATTCTGTACAACTACCAGAAAATACGAAAGTACTTTATTTAAGCACTTTCAACAGATGGATACTCTTGGAGCAGTAGCAGCCATAGCTGATGAAGAGGTCAGACATCTTCTTTATTTAGCAAAGCGAAGTGCCCCTATTTGTAACCAGGACTGGTCCCGCATTGGTGCATATCAATACTCAAAAGAATCACGACACTGTCTTACGCATGACGAACACCGTCTTATTTCTCGTACCTACAGAGTCATGTATCCAGATATGTCGGATGATGTTATTCCAGAATCTTGTAGAAAATGCACAGCTGTTAGTTTAGGCAATGAAATATATGGATCATGGGACTCCCGACACAAGCGTTCCTCATTTATAATGGCATATTGGCATACTAAAGACGGGGAAATAATTACAGAGACCGGCACTGGGGATCTTACACCCGGAATTATCCAGACTTACTACTTGCATAATCTTTTGGTTAGAGGTGACAACAACATTCACTTATTTGCAAAGGTTAAGTGGTTACGTCCTCTGCCAGCAAGATACAGATATCACTGTGGGAGACCAGTAGAAGTGTGGAGCCAAGATATGTTTGACATTTTTGGGCCATCAGCATTTATACCCGTTTCAAGAATTTATTGTAAATTTGTACGAGCGGATGGTGAGCTTTCTGGAAAGAAAGTTTCATTTATTTGTCCATTGAATACCGGAACAAATATATAAAACATTATCTTATCATTGATTAATATCATGTACATATGTACATATTCTAGTATGTAGTATGGGTTTGCACTTACTGAAAACAGAATGATTGTAGGTTTGATATTAAAAAACAGTACATTATATTTCGCAAATAGAGGCAGACATAGAAAACGCCATGCATCTTAATTATTGTCTGAACAGAAATTTGATGAATCAGGGTATGTCAAAGAACGTCTCGTAACTGATACGGTTTACTTTAAAACTGAATTAGATTTCAATAATAACAAAAAAAAAAAAACAACAAAAAACAGGGACGGATTTTAAGACTTGGAGGAGGGGTGCACATTGTATTTTTAAAAGTGTACAAGCCAAAACAAAATAATTGATTAATACAGGCGGGGTTTAGGCCGTCATTTAAAACTGCGTAAATTTTACTATAATCACTTGTGGTAAAAGTCAAACGAAATGTAATTATTAGGACCCAACGACGATGATGCCTCCGGGTCCATGTTGTCTCATTTTGAAGTTCAGTCTATCCGTTCACAGCTATTTGAGAGCGAATATCAGAGTGGACTGAAATCTAACACGGTGTCTACGCATCATGTATAGGTGTGCATGCATTGATTTGTTCTTGAATGTTCGTAAAGATTGTGTGTCAGACTAGAACTAGGATAAGTTTTAAAAAATAGATAAATTATAAGATTTAGTATTTGTTATATTAAGACATTCGGGCATAGGAAGCAGGATTTGGACCGGAATGATATTTAACACATGGCAATCATTAATTATCATTTAATAAAATATTGTACAAAACTTTTAAATAATTGTTAAGCATACGCGGTTAACCTTTGTAAATGGAATTTGAACATTGTCTTCAACTGTTATACATGTAATCAGGACCCTCCAAACAGAACTTTCTGAATTAGAGTTTTCAAAGAAGTTCAAACAGCAAACATGAAATGCGTCTACGGCTAATTCACTGAACCCCTGCCATTTTAGAATAACAATTCAAGAGGGACACTTTTTCTATGGGTTGAAGATTAACTTCGTTTTTGGAAAACGGAGAACATGTGTACAGTATGTATCATTGACCTACACATTATTGATTTTAAAATAATCAAGTAGCACATGGATCGCCTTGCATGATATGAGGTATTGAAGTACTTTGTTTTATAACATTTTGTGCTAGACTTACTGCACAGTTTAATTTTTCGTTGTTTTTCTTTGTCATAAACACACATTCGTGTATATACATGTTTGTGTTTGTGCTGTATTTCAACCCTCTAACAAGAAATTTGTTTTGCATGCACACGTATAAAAATTGCGGTTGTTATCCAACGCAATCATAGGTTAAAACGTTGTTTTCAATTTAGACTTGTTTATAATTTTCGTTTGGGCTTGTATTATATTTGCCTTCGGGTTTATATGATCCGTTCATCCTATTTTGACTCCTCAAAATTCAAGAGTCTATCCCAAATTGAGGTAAATTGTATGGCTTTCCAAATACCGTTTCGATTCCTAACATCACTGAAGAGACATTAATTGTCGAAATCCGGATATGGTGTACAAAACCTTTGCACCTTTTGTTTGCGGTATACCATCTTTTCCGCAAGTTTATTGTTTTCTGTTTAGTATTAAATTTATAGTTAAGATCCATTTATTACATCGGTGATCCGTTTATTTGGCAATCGCCAATGGCAGTCAGCAGGGTTTAAGAACATTTGTTGTTCGACCTGTTAGTCAAATGCGTTTTGTAAACAACGTTTAAACGTATGATTGCGTTGGATAAAACCGCAATTTTATACGTGTGCATGTAAAACAAATTTCTAGGTAGAGGGTCTAAATACAGCACAAATAACATTTTCCAAAAGACCAAAATAGTGAAAAGTATATTTTAACAAAATGCATTTGACTAACAGGTCGAACAACGGATGTTCCTAAACCCTGCTGACTGCCAATGACGATTGCCAAATAAATTGATCACCAGTACAAAATGGATCTTAATATTAATTAAATACCAAACAGAAAACAAAAACTTATGGAAAAGATGGTTTACCACAAACATGAGGTGCAAGAAATTTGTTTGACATGCACACGTATAAAATTTCGGTTTTATCCAACGTAATCATAGGTTTGAACGTTGTTTTCAATTTAGACTTGTATATATATATATATATATAAGTTGTTTTCAATTTAGACTTGAATATATATAAATATATATATATATATAAGGCTATATTAATTAAATACCAAACAGAAAACAATAAACTTGCGGAAAAGATGGTTTACTACAAACATGAGGTGAAAACATTTATATACAGCATATCCGGATTTCGACAAGTAATGTCTCTTCAGTGATGTAAGGGATCGAAACGGTATTTGGAAGGCCATATAATTTACCTTAATTTAGGATAGACTCTTGAATTTTAAAGAGTCGAAGTAGGATAAACGGATCATATAAACCCGAAGGAAAATATAATACAAACCCAAACGAAAAATATAAACAAGTCTTAATTGAAAACAACGTTTAAACCTATGATTGCGTTGGATAAAACCGAAATTTTTATACGTGTGCATGTTAAACAAATTTCTTGGTAGAGGGTCTAAATACAGCACAAACAACATTGTTCAAAAGATCAAAAGGTCCAAAAAAAAAGAAAATCATATATATATATATATATATGTATATCAACGATGATACACGATGATTCACTGTGATTGTTTTTTTTCCAATTATTCCACAATTTCTCTTCTATTTATCTACAAGTTTAATAAGTCAATACGTTAGTTTCTTGTTTAACGAACACTTTAATGACGAAAAACTAATACATAAGGCCCCTTTAAATCAACTGCACAGGCATAGTGCAAGCTGGTCGGATAAACCATAGAAGTAAAATGAAAGTCGCTACTTCCATTGATAAACTTATAAGTCAGAATGATATTATACAGGAATGTTACATAAATCTGATTAATTTATAATAAAGATTGTGAAGAATGTCGTACGTTTAAAGGATAGTTTTCGTTAACAAATACGCTGCTCTCTTGAATATTTCTTATTTCTTGTATACTTTTGATCATAGATCATATAGATAGTTTTTAGTTTGAAGAAAAAAACATAATGACAAATCTGGTGTTTATCGATAAATCAAAGCTATGTATACATAGTATGTTTTCCTAAGTGTGCCAGGACTTTTTGTTTTATATAACTGATTTTTTTATCAGACTCATTTGATTGAAAACTGTTTTGATCCTTCTAAAATGTATGAATCCATCTTAGGTTTCAAGACTATTTTGTAAATTAAATAAAGATAAGTAACATGAATGACATATCTTAAATGCGTTTTTGGGGAATATGTGTTGTTGGAGTGGTGCATTGTTAATATTTCACACATGTCCTGTTTTACTCATATTCAATGTAGAATATACATACACAATATGGATTTCATTGTTTTTGAATGAAAAGAAAATGTAGTTTTTACTTGTTTTATTTATATATCCATTATACTTATGTTTAATTGTTATTTTTATTTTCTGACTCTAGTGACTGTTTTGTTTTACCTTGGTCTTGTTCTTTCGCAATTTTAATTTCAAAGTGATCAAATAATCAATTATAACAAATTTACATAATTCCTAACATCTTCTTCTTATGCGTTGTTATCGCCGTTTCCTTAGACTTTAATTTATACCTGTTTGTGTTAGATACAACTGGAAAGCGTTAACCCGAATGGGTGGATCTTGCTTACACCAAAATATAATAATTAATGCAGAATGATGATTTTAAATAATTTAGGAGGGTCTTTCAGCGATTTGACAATATGTTATTGAAAAGCATTATAAATGCAGGGTATTACATCGCATTTAACGTTATCTCGGTGCTTATGAAAATACATGTTTAAAAGAGACATTTGTATATATTATCGTGCATCCTTTCTTTATACGTCATTCATCTTTTGGTTATCTGTCCATAACTTTACATTAAAAAATATAGAAATACTATTTAACTGTAATAGGTTAAACAATGTTTATACTGATCTAGAGTATGGTATGTTTCAAGAGACGCATTACTTAGTATTAATAACAAAAATCTACATACGACACAGTATGTACGAAAGCCAGGATTCACAACAAGGTATAGATATTTGATAGCCAAATGTCATAATAGAAAAATGTATGATACGGACTACAATTAACATCCTCACTTCTAATTTAAAACAAACAGAACCCAGTATTGTATACTGGGAGACATTATAATGTGTTGGTACGGTTGTGTTTTAAAATACTCATATACAAGATTAGAAGATTTGGTATGATTGACAATGAGACAAATCATATCTTAAATAATGTTGTTTTTGGCATATGTATTGATTTGGAGCTGTATTGTTTCCGTCAAAGCAATATAGACCAATATGTAAAGTTAACAACTATATGTCACCGTCCGGCCTTCGACGATAAGACTTTTGACAAATTGTGTTGTTTTACAATAAAAAAAAAAAGACAAAAGGCAAAGCCATTTGACATATAACTTGCAATCTTTTCTGACGCTATTTTGTTGATCTCATCTCATAGTGTTTTTTTTTTTTAAATCCTATCTACTGTATACATGTAATTAAAACACAGCCTCTTATTTAAAACATGCATTCGTACAATATTTTCTTTTTATTGCTTAAATTGCGAAAGATGACGTTTTTTTTTTAATCATATCAAAGGAGATTTGCTTGCATACTGCATAGTGGTAATGAACGAAAACCATGATAACTCAGTGTGCACTTAAATGCCGTATCTAACGATTTAATGAGTTATTGAATCTTATTATGATAACTCGATCATAAAACTATTATATTCACAATATGCAGCTGTAAATCACATTCAAAATAACATAGAAGTATAGAAGTTCACACAATCAAACTTAGATTAGTATTCACATAATTGAATTATCAAAGAACTATAACCCATAGTAGTTGTATCACATTGTCAATTCTTTAACAACAATCATAAATTGGCGCATCGGCAGGATTATTTATCGTGTCGAAGAAAATCTGACAGTTAGTCCTTATGCTCTGATATAAACATGATAAACGGCACTCAGAAATATTGTTTTTCTAGAAATTTCCCAAAATTAGTCAGAAGGCCCAAAAATACGACTGAAAAATTAAATAAAATAATTAAATTTTTTTATCTTATGCATTTACATAATTCTATGAATTACGAAAACCCATTATATAGTCTCAAAATTATTCGATTGACTTATATTATAAAATTTCATAATAATGTGCAATTTCCTATTAGCCTCCACCATGTCCACTGCTGTGGTCTTATACTTTCGGCGACGACGATGATGAAACCTTTCTCGAATATGCCTTTGTTTGAACATCTCCCACTCACCTGAAACAAATATACGAAAAGGTATTGACTATTGATATCTGATCAATAGAATAATCATTATGAAATAATACTAAACATAATAAAGATGATCTTAACAGATGAGGGTCTTTCCAAATTTTGAATATTACACTTTTGGATTAAGAAAAAGGGACAAATAAACTAACTTCTTTTATGATTGTCTTTGCTGGTAAAGGAAGATAAATAATCTAAATTGATTAAAAATTATTGAAATTCTCAGCGATTTACAGTTTACTTAAAGTCGTTCCGGGAATCAAACAATGTATTGATCTTGTATATTTCCAAATGAGATGTGGTAAAAGAAAGCATGTAAAGCACGAAAAACGCAGTGTCCAAGAAATTGCCAAGTGAACTCAAAATGCAAGAAATCTTTCTTAGCTGAAAGAAAAGTTTAAATGAAAAAAGTAAAAGCCAACTTGAATTCAAAACATAGAGGCAAAACATAGGAAAAGAACAATCAAATCACTCACGCGCAGTAAAGGCAACATGACATGACCAAATGATGGCGACTAATTTTGGATTGATAAATGAAAAAGCTTCCACTTTTGTTTGATAACGACTGAAGTAACGCCTCGAATGGATCAAAGTACGCAATACGTAAATGTGAAGAATTCTGTCTCTCATCCTACACAAGCGTCATATTTTATGTCCGCAGTCCGATCGGTATTATTCAAGTATGATATTCATACTTCCAGTATAGTAAAAATCTCTTAAATTGAAAGATTGACGTAAAATTTCAGATGATTATATTTCTGTACTTTAGAAGACCCTTTTAGTCAGTGCTATGCATTTTGCAAAGGTTCTTAGAATAATCATCAATTGGTTAAGGTTACAGTTGTTTACAATTATTAATCAACGGACAGAGGTTTTCAAACGATGACATACCTTTCAACGATGACTGTTGAAACCAGTATATTCATCTTTTAATTGATTGCTGTAGCTGCGCCATGGTCTTAAATGCTTTTGTTTGATTTTGTGTTTATAAATATGTTTGGATCTTCATTCAAGATACATAAACTGTCAAATTGCGCAAATGAAATCAATATATATGGCGGGCGGTAAGTTTTGAGGGTTTCGCCTACCGGTACAGACTTTGTTTTAGTCATATATGCATTTCCACGTTTGTAATAGATTTTGTACTCCCAAATAGTCTTTTAGTTTGAATATTCGAGCTCATATAGTAGGGAATAACAAGTTTTATGGATTCAAATTTCAATCCTTGCAAATTTTTGAATATTTAGTAATATACATGGCCGATTTGCATTCAATCACACAATTACACTAGGTCATGCATGCATATTCTGTTATTTCCTGTAAGAAATGGGATGTCAACTGTCATGTCTTAGCTTAATATATTTGACAACCCTCTGTTTTTTAAGCCTCATAATTTGGTAGGTCGACGGTTGTTTCGTCTAAATAACTGATCAGTGTCGCTCATATTAACGTAGTTTGAAACAAAATCAATACAAAGCTGAAGATTATTAATGAACGAGAATTCCGTAGTGGCAAATACGGCTAAGCCAACCTAAACCTGGGTAAGTGTTGTGAATACTTCAACGTTTCATTCACTCTTAATTAACAGAATGATTTATAATGTCATTTGAAAAGTCTTGACTCCTGAACTAGTGATAACCTCGGGTTCGAATGCCTACCAGAACTGGCACGGATCCAATTGTTTTAAAAGCTAATACAATATCTTAAGGTTTTAATTTGAGACACTGACGCGTTTCGACTCCATAAGACTGATCAGTGACGCTCGAGTAAAACATTTTAAAACATAATCATAAACAAAGCGGAAGAGCATTTATAATCGACAAAACAGAAAAGTCTTACCAGTTAAGGCAATCTGTTGCTGGAACTAATATAAACAACGTGTTTTAATTATACTCAATGATATAACTACAGATGGATGCAGTCCTAACCTGTTCAGCAAGTTAACTTGTTTACCAGTCATTTTGACCGATCAAAGTAAACATGCGACAACATTTAAGAATGCTCTGATCAGTCCTAGGACCACAATCAAGTTAACTTGAAACATGTGAAAAGCGGACTTGGTCCTAGGACTGTTTTATGACTTGCAGACAGGTTCGGTACTATTATAATCTCATTGGCACTCATACCACATCTTCTTATATCAAGTTAACTTCGTAACCAGTCCTGCCATCAGTAAACTTTGATTTGACAACGCCGATCAAGCCAGAGCTGATCTCAAGTTAACTATTGGCTGGTTTGCTCAACACTTTGTTAACTTGTAACCAGGACCGCTCTTCATTGATTTTTTTTAAATATTTTTAAATGTCGTTGTTTCTTGATTTAAACTTTACATATTGAATACATGTATTTGTGAATAAAGGCTGCATACAACTTTGCTGGTTAGACACATTTCTCCGTGATCTGCCTTTTATCAAATAGAAACGACATTGGTAAACAGACGTTGAATATATATTCCAATAATATGAAATTCTTAAAGTCGTATATTAAACATATTTTATTCATTAAGATATGAAAAGGATTGAGCAACAGGCACATCCTATAAAAGCTCTCTCCATATTACATGGTATAAATCAAATATTAACAAATGTATTTAAAATAATATAATATAGTGGAACATGCATGCTACTTATTAGCACACACAAGCAAATATATGTTTACAGTGTTAATAACTAAATGTAAAGTATATTTCAGTATATAGGCAACTACTCATCATTTATTCAAGTACCTTCAAACATGTAAATATCCTTTATAAGTCATTAGAAATATACATATATGGTTTGGAAGTGACACTTAGCTTGCTTAGTGGAATAAATGAATTAATGTTGAAGTGGAGAACAAAAAAGATCAACATAACACTATATAGAACAAAATTAAGAAAATTTCAAACAAAACGTTGAGTGTCACTGATATATTTCTGAACAGATTTAAAAATAGCAATGTTCATATCATATGAAAATTATCTGTTTCCAAAAGTAATAACTCAATATTTATGTCAACATTATCAACGATGAGTAAATGGAATCAAGTAGGATCTGTCTTACATCATTGTACTTAGGAAAAACAAAAAAGAAATGTTGGTTATCCACAATAGGGTGATTACAGTTTGCACAAACAGTGTTCTCTGATAAGAGCTGATTAAACAAATGTGATTTTAGGTTGCTAGCATCATTTCTGGGTTGACAATGACTTTTATTAAGTTTCCTTATCCCATAGTTAAAAGGTTTAAATATTTCACAAGTCCTATAAACTTGTATATACTTGTCCAGTCCACTACTAAATAAATACAAACTTTGGGAATTTTGTAAACTCAGAGGAAGACTATTCCAAAGTTTTATAGTGGAAGGAATGAAACTATTCAAATAAGAGCTAGTTCTAGCTAGAGGCGGGGAAAAGTGATATTTTCATTCCTCAAAGTATAAGGGTTTGTCTGGAAAGATATGGCTAGACTAACTCATATAAGTATGCAGGTGTCATCCCATTTAATATTTTACAGAATAGAATAAGCTTATGTTTATTTGGTCTATTCTCCAAAGTTTCTAATCCTAATTCTATATAAAGTTTTTGTTTTGAGGAATTACGCCGTAGTCCTGTAATAATTCTAGCAGCTTCTATTTGAATATTTTCTAGAAGCTCAGACTCGTGCTGGGAGCAATTGCCCAAAACAACATCACCATACTCTAATATAGGTCTAATAAAATCCTAATAAATACGTATAAGTGAACTCCTATCTATCTAATAAATGTTTAACTTGACGAAGCACAGATAGACGAGAGCATGCATTTTATAAAAATATCAATATGTGTGTTCCATGAAGCTGATGACTGAAATGTTATCGCAAGATGACAGTGAATATTTATTTTCTCAACCTCTTCGCCATTTATCCCAAAAATACAGGTGGATGCTCCTTTTCCTTCTAGTAAATACAATATTTTTAGTTTTCTTTGAATTAAATAGAACAGCCCATGATATTGCCCAATTTGAGATAACATCTAAGTCGTCAGTCAAAGAAGGAGCTGCTACAACATGATCATCATCTACTATAACAAATAAAGAGGTGTCATCTGCAAAAGTATAATATCATTAGCAATGTCATTACCTATATCATTTATATAAATGAGAAACAGAAAGGGTCCCAAAACTGATCCCTGGGGACACCTGCATGTATACTTTTGAGTGTTGATGAAAAGCCTTCTGAAACTACCTTTTGTTGACGATCCGAAAGATAACGTTCTATCCAAGATAAGAGCTGATCATTTAAGCCAGATTGTTTAAGTTTAAATAACAGTCCTTTATGCCAAACTTTATCAAAGCTCTAGATACATCACAAAATACAAACCTTACGTCCCTCCCACTATCCATATGTTTGATAATTTTATGATATATTTCAATTATCTGATCAACAGTAGAGTCACCTGGCTGGAATCCAGATTGAAACTTTGAAAAAGGTTATTACTCCTGATATAATTATACAAATGTTTAAAAGAACCTTTTCCATATTCGTACAAACAATACTAGTAACAGATATTGGACGATAGTTTAGAGCTGAATGGGAACTAACTTTTCCTTTAAAAATAGGTTTAACATGTGCAATCTTCCATAACAGTGGAACCTGTTTAGCTGATAGAGACATATTTAATAACTTAGTTAATGGTTTAGAAATAAAGCTAGCAACCTCTTTTAAAATTCTAGGACTGATACCGTCAGGTCCAGCTGGTTTGTTAACATTCAAGATTTTTACTGGTCCAAAATTTCTTTCTCAGTGATAAAATATTTTTGTCAATAAGTTGTGATGTCAGTTTGCACTTATAGTCATCTTTTGCCTTTCTAACTAAACTGATAATTTCATTACGAATTTCTAAATTTTTCCAGTGATCTGAACTATTTGAAGTTTTCGCTTTGTGGTGAATTTTATAACGATGTCTTATCTTGTTTCTTATCACATTATTCATAAATGGTTTATCATTTGGTCTGACACTTATAGTTTAAGTAGGTATATATTTATTGACAGTATTTTCAAATGTTTTAACACAGTTCATATAGACATCATTTATATTATTTGAATTAAAACAACATCATTCCAGTCAGTATCGATCAACTGTTTTTAAGACCCTCCTAATCTGCAAGCTTAAAATCACGAATTTGTCTTTTAAACGAGTGTTGTTTTAAAGTTTTAAATGAAATTTCGACTGAAACAGGAGAATGAGGACTGCATATCGGCGTAAGAACAGTTACTGATTTAATTAAGTTTTGCGATTAGTCACACATCAATCAATACAAGTTCCAGTTTGGGTTGTTAAGTTGGTAGACTTCCAAACAACATTTTCTAAATTTAAACGGTCAAGTAACTTTAAAAAAGTTACTTGTGTTTTGACATCATATCGCAATTAAAATAACCACAAAGGAAAATTGGCAAATTACAATCAAGTGTTTTATCTACTGACTCACTAAATAAGTCCGATATATGAGAATTTGAGTTTGGAGGCCGGTAAAACACCAACTAAAAATTTTGCATTACTGCAATTCCTCACTTCAACCCAAAGAAATTCAAGATTGCTTACAGATATGTCATTCCGTATAATAAAATGTAGACTATTTTTCACATAAATGGTCACACCTCCACCATGTCTATTTCTATCTAACCTTATAGGTTTATGAAACCCTTTAATCTAATGTGGTCATCATTAGATGACTTGTCAAGATGAGATTCTGGTATACAAATAATGACATACTTATGTTGTTCATTGTAATGAGGTCTCTAACTTAGGAAGTAAACTACACACATTATTGTGTACTATTTTTAAATTTTTTATTACTATGATCTGGACCTGGATTTTGCTCAATTCCAGCGACCAGTAACACAAACTGTATAATACTACTGAGGATAAAAACCTTTTTTTTGTGATTATAGGGGATTATGTTGTTCTCATTACAGCTTACAGATTACTGTTAAAAACATTGATCATTCATAGCGATCAAAACTTATAATGAATATATAGTGAAACATAAACACATGATGTATACTTTGTACAGACCTTAGGCTTTGAAACCAAAAGCTGATATTGATTAACAGGACACTCAAAAGTAGACGAGAGAAAGTACAAAACAAAACATACATAACATATATACAAAAGGAAAACATTGATAAATAACAGATGTTAACGATATCAATTATCACTTGTCTTGTGATACTGTAATACTATTGAAAAAAAAAAAAAAATGAGCAAGGTCTGTGTTCATGCAATAACCTTTGTTTTAGAGTTACAAAGATGTGGGGTAGTATTTGTAAAGTAAAATGTAGAAAACAAAACAATAACAAACATAAATAAGCAAAAGTAGGATAACACATAGCCTGGATTTCAGACAAAAATCGAATACTACGCAGTGAAATTGACTAGACTTACATCTATAGAATATGCTTGACGGAATTGTAAGCTTGACATAAGTTTCAATTTATGAGTGCAGAAGTGAGAAACACATTTAGATTGTCTATTTTTTAGATTCTGGTAATACTATATGTTGGAAGACAGATGTAGGTGACATCCGGTAATAGTGCAACCATTTGTCAGTTGTTTGTGTGTAAATATCATGTGTAAAAACGAATTACCTATGGATGAAAATTATAAAATGTGTATGTGTACAATCTGCAATCAAACCGGAAATATGAGTATTTTATAAAGTTAAACCAAATACGTAGGAAACGTATATTTTCCGGAAAATATTACAAGATAAAACTAGTGGTGTGTTATGATATTGCCAAAGAGACAAATATCAACCCACGGTTCAAATTTGTGCTGTAGAAAATATATAATGACAAACGAACAGTAATTATATAAAAGACATATGGTTCTTGACAATATCAAACAAATATGGAAAGCATGTTATTGAAGTGATTTACACACATTTAAAGTCGTATATACATGTATTTTATATAAAATGCTTTAAGTTCTGATCGGTTTCAAAATGTAGCATTAAATTTATAAACTTGGTTATTAGATAAAATAGATTAACAATGCCAATAACCAATAGTACTTAGATCGTATAAAATAATCATGATAAATGAAAGCAATATTGGTGTACAGTTGTTAATATTTATCCTGCTTATGTACTTCCATTAATATTTAACCTATTATAACCGAAATTACTCATCATGTTCACCATTTTCGTGAAATCCTGTTTGTTTATCCGGTCTTGCTCCGTTTGGTTATGATGCAAAAATAAATTTAATGCGTTTTAAAAAGGCATACTTGTGCACTTTTTATTTCCAGACTCAATGTTAATATAAGAATAGTTGATTTATCATGTTTGGTAGTTGTTCTGAAAGTGTATGAACAATAGTAGTAGTAATGTAAGCCGTTTTAGAAACTAAGTTAATATAGTCATTAAACATATGAAATTTTAACACTGGTAAAGGTTTTACAGATCTTCAGTTTGGTCTACTTGGAATAATAAACATGCCACTTACCTTTGAAATACGATGAGTTGTTTGTTTCAATGCCGTTTCTGTAAATCTGGTAGAAACTTGCTCGGCGCCTTTTTATAAAAATCCACATTCAATCTGTAAGGGTAAATTAAATAGCAGTTATAAATCATTCGGATTTTATTTGCTCTCTCTGTGTGTTAAAGCTGCATACACTATTCACGACAACTGAAGTAACTGCAACTCCCTTTAACCATCTTAAACTAAAGATTATTGATTGCATGATATATTTCTTTTATCTTGAAATTTTGCAAGTTTAAATCACATATACATATTCTTATCAAAATGTGGTCATTCAAACAAAAAGCCAAATTGAGCTTATTCAGTTTTATAGTTATGAAACACCGTAGATGTAATAATATTATTTACCCATTTTCATCAGAGATTACTGTAAACTTCTCAAATTCCGACGGGTTTTCTAATCTAAGTGTATATATTCCTTCAGCGTGTGCATCGTTTTGTGCATGTACTTAAAGGCAAAAATATTGAGTTAAGTATACAAGACACAAATATATATATATTTTTTTTTATCGTTGCAAAATGACTAATCAGTTGGTTCGGTAAAAAAAAAAAAAAAAAAAAAAAAAATATATATATATTTATATGTATATATATATATTAAATGACTGAATAATAGCCAACGATAAATCTTACGGGGCGATGGATCATATAAATATGATACAGTACACTACAAAATATAATATATAACCAGTCTAAAAGGGTACAACATCACCAAAAAATGACAATAAACGAACAAATGTAACTATAAATATTTCGGATAACAGATATCTTCATCAGTATGAGCACGATGTAAAATGAATCAGATCAATCTATTCTGATTATTAAACTATAGTAATCTTGAATTCTATACAATAAAAAAGTGAAACAGTTTCACCCGAACATCATAATGTAGAGACGCTTATAAATTTTTAAATTTCAAAAACGACTCAAAGGCATGCCTAAAATGAAAATAGTAATAAGAGATATGAATTGGCACAACTCTAAAATTCCAAAATGACGTCAGTTAAGATGTTACAACAACTGCGTGTAAATACTTTCCCAAAAACAGCACTGATCGATATAAGCTGGTAAAATATGTCAAACAGAGGCTGCATATTTATCATCCCAAATAAATAGCAGTTTTATGATGAAAAGAAAAAATAATAGTAAATTTGGGCTAAGGTTAACTAATTGGACGTGGATGCGTATCTGTACATCCCTACCAAATGAAAAGAACCCTGGTATTTAAACTAGTAAAATCCAAAAATTCCAAAAGAATCCTTAAATCTGTAGGAGTCAAGAAAGGAAGCCGGAGTAACTGGAAACAAATGATGTCAGGAAAATAAGTGATGGTAGGAAAATGAGTAACTCATTCTATGTTTCTTCATTTTGCCCTCTGGGGAAACCGTCCTTAGCTTTCTTATACAAAACCTTTCCTGAGCAAGTCTTTCGGCCCTTGACCAACCTTTGTGGTCCATGATTGTGATTGTAAGGTTTTGAGATCAGCTTGGCGTGCCCAGGTGATCTCAAATGACGACTTACGTGGAGGTCTGGCTTACAGGTGTAGTCACTTCGATGACCATTCATGCGTTTGTTGAATGGATGTTCTGTCTCGCCTATATACTGCATGCCACATCGACACTGAAGAAGGTATACAACATTCTGTGTTTTGCAAGTTACATTAGTGTACACAGACACAGGAGTGGCAAGTAAATGTTTGAGTATTCAGTATTTGTTGGCAAGTCAGACATCGTCTGTTACCACACGACTTGCACCTCCTGCAGTTGAACAGCTTTTATTAGAGGAGAGGTCAGCTCTCACAAATAAGTCTTTCAGACTTGCTAGTCTCCGAAAAGCTAAGACAGAAGGATTTGGAAAGATCTTGGATAATTTTTGGTGCTTGGCAATAATTTGCCAATTGGCACGAATCAAACTTAAAAGGTTAGTAAAGGCGGGATTGTATGTTAAATCAAACGGATCTATTTTGCTGCGCCTTTTCTGTTTGTACTGTAACAGATCATTGCGGCTCTTACTATTAGCACGCGCAAAACCCTTAACTATGTCCAATCTCTTATAACCTCGTTTGGTCAAAAATCCGCGAAGTTCCTGTAACCGTTTAGTGACAGCCTCCTCAGAGGAGCAAATCCGCTTGACTGTACGGGATACTTTTGTACAGTGCTTGGGGTGACAGCTTTGGGAGAAAGATACTGATGTTGATCTGTAGGTTTACAGTAGAGATCTGTTGATATGACACCGTCCTTAATAGATGTAGTAGTGTCTAGGAAAGATATTTTGGAGTCGGAAATTTCATATGTAAATTTAATTGACTGGTCCGCGTTGTTTGCATGTCTGATGAAATCATCCAATTTTGTTGGGATTCAATCCATTTCATGTCAACATCATCGATGAAACGGAACCAAGACAGAGGTTTGGATAAAGATGTTGAAATAATTTGTTTCTCTAATTTTCCCATGAAAATATTGGCGTATGACGGTGCCATTTTCGTCCCCATCGCTGTCCCGTTTATCTGAAGGTAATGTTCACCATTAAAGGTGAAATTGTTGCATTTCAGAACCAGAGTGAGCAGCTGGACTAAACATTCGGTAGGTGGTTCTAAGGTGTTGCGAGAGTCCCATATTTCCTTACACGATTGTATTCCGTCATCATGAGGTATGTTGGTATACAATGAGGTGATATCTAAAGTGAAAAGGAGGGTTTCGGAGGAAGAGGGTTCATGGATTCCATTTTATGAAGATAATCTGTTGTGTCTTGAATGTGAGAAGGAAGATTTTCTACATGAGATCTTAAATGAAAGTCTACGATATCCGAGATTTTCTCAGTCGGGTGGCCGTTTGCGGATACAATGGGTCTACCAGGGTTGTTAACCTTGTGTATTTCGGGAAGAAAATACAATCGACCAGGCTTGGCGTTCTCTGGTTTTAAATATCCGATTGTATCCTCATCTATGTGAACGTCATCGTGCATGGTTTGTAAAGCAGTAATAATTTTGGAACTAAACTCGGAAGTAGGGTCATAGTCAAACTTTTATAAAATCACATCAGAGAGCTGACGCTCTGCTTCCGCGATGTAGTTAGCTTTGTCCATTATCACAACGGCACTTCCCTTGTCTGCTGGTTTTATCACAATATCATGTCGCGATCGGTTTCTCAGCGATTTTATGGCTTTTTCTTGTCAGAAGAGGTGTTATAAAATGAGAGTACTTGTTGCTAGCTAGATGAACAACATCCGATTTGAATTTGTCGATAACATCTTCCAGTGTAGCAGATTTACTAGGTTTTTTCATTATAAAACTCTATTTATTTGGGATGATAAATACTCAGCCTTTGTTTGACATATTTAAGCAGCTTATATCGATCAGTACTGTTTTTGGGAATGTATTTACACGCAGTTGTTATAAAATCTTAACTGACGTCATTTTGGAATTTTAGAGTTGTGCCAGTTCATATCTCTAATTACTATTTTCATTTAAGGCATGTCTTTGAGTCGTTTTTGGAAATTTAAAATGTATTAGCGTCTCTACATATGATGTTCGGGTGAAACTGTTTCACTTTTTATTGTATAGAATTCAAGATTGCTATAGTTTAATAATCAGAATAGATTGATCTGAACCATTTTACATCGTGCTCATACTGATGAAGGATATCTGTTATCCGAAATATTTATAGTTACATTTGTTCGTTTATTGTCATTTTTGGTGATGTTGTACCTTTTCGACTGGTTAGATATGTATATATATATATATAATTCGTTTAAACATCAGCCTAACTATGTTAGATCTGTAAAATTTGTGGGAGCAAATTTGTGTTTTTCCTGGCCGGGATTCGAACTCATCTACTGAGATATCGTGGCACCAAATCGCCTTGCACTATGTCCGATGCGCTAGACCACTTGACCACCTATATATATATATATATATATAAGTACGTCTGAGTCAGTGACAACTCTACAACAGATGTTTAGACGAGTTGTATATATATATATATATATATATATATAAGTCTAAATTGAAAACAACGTTCAAACCTAAGGCAAATATAATACAAGCCAAAACGAAAAATATAAACAAGTCTAAATTGAAACCAACGTTCAAACCTATGATTGCGTTGGAAAAAACGCAATTTTATACGTGTGCATGCAAAACAAATTTCTTCGTAGAGGGTCTTAATACAGCACAAACAACAAATATATATATACATATCCGTTGTTTGTCCTGCTAGTCAAATGTGTTTTGTTACAATATACTTTTTCACCTTTTTTCTCTTATGGAAAATGTTGCTTGTTCCGGTTTTTAGACTCCTCTACCAAGAAATTTGTTTTACATGCATACGTATAAAATTGCGGTTTTTATCTAATGCAATCATAGGTTTGAACGTTGGTTTCAATTTAGACTTGTTTATATTTTTCGTTTTGGCTTGTATTATATTTGCCTTCGGGTTTATATGATCCGTTCATCTTATTTCGACTCCTAAAAATTCAAGAGTCTATCCTTAATTGTGGTAAATTATATGGCCTTCCAAATACCGTTTCGATTCCTTACATCCCTCAAAATACTTCATTGTCGAAATCCGGATATGGTGTACACATTTTGCACCTATGTCTGGTCTTATCTCGTCTAAAACTGTCTGAATAGATCTTATCTAACACTAGAACCATCAATGTTGTTTATCTTGACATGAATGAACGGAAAGAACCCTATCGATTAGAACCGCGTATAAAAGTCTGCATTTCTCAACGTTTTCTCTTGCAATAAATTCAGTTGATTAAGATGAAATGTACCGTTTCAGACTGATATATTGCGACTAGCGCATGTAGTTGTTTCTAACCAGCAAAACAACAAATCATAAACACTTGAATTTAAGTGTTGAATTTACGATTGTAACATCTTTCATTATCGAGTAAAAATGTCTTTTATAGATAGTTCTTTCCCGAATATCTCATAACTTCATGTAAGGGGTAATTGATTGCAAGATTTAAGAAAATATTTTCCTCAATAATTACATACATATGTAGTATAATGAATAAAACAGCACACTAATAGAAGGGGACCAGGGGAATGATGACCATATATGTATTCTGATTCTTCAAACAAAGACAATTTATTTGCAAACGTTCAATAACAAGAATATGTCCAAACCTTGTAAATCGATTAAAAAGAATTAAAGGTAATTAATTGATAAAACTGATGAAATCGCATGCATTCAATATGATCGATAAATGCATGAAGTGTTAACATAAGCGTCTCCTGGTATGCATGGATCAGCCGTCATGCGAATGCACATTCAGTATAAAGTTTGAAAACAACACACGGTATAATGACCAATTAGACTACTTTTCTTGTATCTAGAATGAGACTCAGATATATTGTATCGATTAATTCGGGATTATAATCGTAACGCGTATGTAATGTCGATCTCAGTCGTTCTTTGTAATAACAATGTTTGAGCAAGTTTGTGTAAGAAGCACACAACTAACTGCTAACGAAATTGTATAAAATTTAACATACACAAAATTATTTATATGTAAAAGCCATACGATTGCGCATAAGGTATGTTACTGCTACGAAATGGGAGGTTGACAATTAGAAAATTTAAACTTCCCGTTTAATTTGATCAATGATTCTAGTATGGGGTCGTGAAACTATTCCAATACCGAGGCAAATGTTTCAAGAGGTAAACAAAGATGTATTTTGTTATGGTATTTGATCGCTATAATTTCAATTTGCACACTTTCGCCATTTTTTCTGCTTTATATATTTCTTACGTTTAGCAATAGTTTTATAGAAAATAAAAAAAAAAAAAAAAACATACCTAAATAAAAAGACGTTATTGAACGATAAATTAACTTGTTTTTTCGGAATAAGTTACATTTCATAGCAACTCCTAATTACTTCCAATATAGTTCGTTGTAATTTTTAGGAACATATGTATGGTAGTTATGGTATTATTTCATGTCAGGTCAACTTCAAAAGGCACATTTGACCTTTGTGAAGATGCTATGTTTACTAGTTTCATTTAAGGCCAACTGTACTGATTTGAATGTAGTACAATAGCCGATAATTTAATGTTTTGATCGAACCTTTTAAGCATAAATATTTATGCATAGGAATAACAAATATCAGTATAAATGATGGTTTTCATTTTACAAAACGTGCCATGTTTAATATGCATATTCGACCTAAACAAAAATGTTAAATACTAACCAAATGTAGGAGTAATATTATTATTCCGATTAATAATTTTAGTATTTGCTCTTTCAGGTCTAACGATTGGTTCGATGATGACTTCAATTTTTCTTGAAAAGGAATAGCTATTACCTGGCAAAATTTATAACACATAATATATAATTCATATTCAAAGGTAAAATATAAATAATAGTACAGTATGTAAAAATAACAGTAATAATCACATTCAATATTTTATAAATAATAGTATTAACTCTGAAAGTATTTACAGCTTTAAAGTGTTTGTGAAAATGAGAAAATAAGAAAAGCTAATTTATAATTGAATTAGAATGTGTCCATAGTACACGGATGCCCCACTCGCACTATCATTTTCTATGTTCAGTGGACCGTGAAATTGGGGTAAAACTCTAATTTGGCATTAAAATTAGAAGATCATATCATAGGGAACATGTGTACTAAGTTTCAAGTTGATTGGACTTCAACTTTATCAAAACCTACCTTGACCAAAACTTTAACCTGAAGCGGGACAGACGAACGGACGGACAAACGAACGAACGAACGAACGAACGGACGAACGGACGCACAGAGCAAATAACATAATGCCCTCTCTTATCGTTGGTTGGGCATAAAATGTCCTGTTGGTGTCAATATAGATTATCATACACAGATTTCAGAAAAAAGTTGTTTGAAGTATCATTTAATAAGGAAAGTACAGCATATGTCAACTTCAAGATTTTATTGTCATCTCCGGCATCTCATGATCTGTATATTTGAATTATTTCAGAGGCCATCCACATATATGAAAAATCAATTTATAATGACATTGAACTCTGATCTTGCCTTTAGTGTCTTGGTTTTATACAAGGATCTCAGATCGAAAAGAAGCATGTTAAACTAAGTGAAAAATTAACAAGTTATCCGTCTTTGTTTCATAAAAAAAGGCCAACATAGATACAACAAGACATGATTGTAACAGAGTGCTGTTACGAAGTCTTCAAAACAAATTCCGTAGGTATAAACACTCTAGGACTTTCCCTATTACAGAAATTGGACAAAAGTTCAAGGTCAAAGGTCAAGTTCATAATTGAACATTGACCTTTGACCTGTCAGTTCCTGTGGTCAATAATGAAGACCATATGTGTATATTACTACATGTATCTGTGCTCACGTTATAATAATTTGAAAATTAAAAAATATATATGGTTCTATAGTAAACCCATAAAGAGAAAGCAGAAGATGAACCAAGAAGTCTCCAAACTTTATTTGGGACACTTAATAAAAGAACGGAATAATCAAAAGATAATTAAAATCACAATTTGATAGCAAAAGACGGAAAACGACCTAGTGACTACAAAATTCATCAAACCACAAATACCCTCTTCCTTAGAACATCCTGTATGAATTATGACTCATATGAACGAGGAAATAAGTCGGAAAGAAATGGAGCTGATTAGTTGGTTCTCAAAGAAACGCCGATTTTCTGTTGAGATCACATTATCCAAATGTAACAAATATACAATCAATGCAACATCAAACATCTTCATAAGTAAAACATAAAATCTCAAAACTTAAAAATCATATCACATTCAAGTACTAATATATGTCCTTGTAACTAAATAATTATTATTCCAAAAGTCCTAATATGTAATATAATAGACGGTTGAGGTGAAGGAATGCAAGTCGGTTATATAATTATTCTTTTCAGTAATCAAAATTGCTCACAACCACCTCTTTAGTTACATCATGAAACTGCTGAAAATTTTAGAAACGTTTGTAATCAATCTAACAGATTCGAAATACTTTATATATAATGCATATTTTAAGGTTTTCTTGAAGAATAACACACCGAGGGGTGTCAGGATTGGTCAAATGAAAGACCGACCGTAGGAGGTCTTTCTTTGGCGATTCTGACACCCAGAGGTGTGTTATACGACAAGAAAAACCTTAAAATATGCATTATCTGACTTATATACCGTCAACAAATATTATTTTCTGCAAAAATTTACAGTATTTCCATCCTATTTTACCGACCACACTAAAGTGGGATATTCTTTGCTGATGTGTTCAGGTTTTAATACGCCCTACGGCTCATTTATAATGTGTAATAAAACTCACTAATTAATCTAGATATATAAACTTTAGAAATCATTGTCCAGTTTCAATAGAAATATTGCTGTAACTGCATGAAGCAAGACACAAATGAATTGTTACGGTGTATGAAAAATACAAGTCACTTTGTAAGTAATTTATTGTATCAACTTTGTTTATGATAGAGGATGCTATATTTTTATGCCCCGCCGTAGCGGAGGGGCCATTAAGTTTAACCCTTGTCCGTCTGTACGTCCGTCCGTACGTCTCAAAGTTGTTTCTGTTCTCTAACTTTAGTTTGCCTCAACCAAATGAAACTTATACACAATGCTTATTACCACAAAATACAGATCAAGTTTGAATTTTGGCGGTGACACTTTTACTGTTCCAGAGTAATGCCCTTTACAAAATGGAAAAAATGCTGAATTTTCCGTTTCCGTTTTCTAACTTAAGTTTGCCTCAACCAAATGTTATAAAACTTATACACAATACTTATTACCACAAAACTCAGATCAAGTACAAATTAGGGTAGAGTCACATTTTACCGTTCTTCAGTTATGTCCCTTTATAACTTTATATGATATGCAAGCGGGGCATCATCTGTTTCCCATGGACACATTCCCATTTTTATTTTTGTTTATTTTCAAGACATTTTTATCGCGGAAAAGCGAATTATTTTTCAACAATTTCTGAAACGAACAATTCAGAATAATTGTTTTCTCTCTTTGTCTGGTAATACCACTTTTTTTATAAAACTCAATAATCAGGATTAAATATTATATCCCTCCCATTTTAAAGTACGTGGGTGTGATTCTATAGAAAATAAGAATATTTGTCGATTTGATCATTAGATAGAGTAAAAGGTATATAAAGATGTAAAAAAAAAGAACTGGCATGAAGAGAGCACGAAATCATGATGCATGTACATGTAACACGAAAAACGAATATCCATAGGTCAAAGTATATTTTCCAATATAATGTGAATAAATAAGATTTTCACAATCCTACACACGAATGTGTTAAATCTGGCTTTTTTATGAAAAGTTTTGCATTATTAAATTCATCTCACATAGTACCCCTTTATTGTAGCGATAAATTAACTAAATTTCACATTATTTGTCTTGAAAGTTAAAATGTGCGTCGACTTCAATTTTGGTATTTCAGTCCAATAAACGGAGGAAAGGATTGTTTCTGCCTTAAACCTGAGAAATATGGAAAATAAAAAAGTGAACCCTCAATTGGCAACAACACACGATAGCTATCAAACGAATTAAATGTTTAAGTAAATTAAAGTTTGAATTTTAATCAAGAAAATAATGACCTTATACAGGTCATTATTTTATGCCTTGAAGCAAATTTCATTGAAACTTAGTATCGTCCGGGTTGATTCTTCGAAAGAATGACCTGTCGTTCTGAAAGAAAATAACTCCATGTAGGTATATAATGATCACTGAGCTGATGATACCCTCGGGGACTGATAGTCCACCAGCAGAGGAATATGCAATATGCTGTTATAATTGAAAACATGTTATCAATTGCATGCGTCCGATCCGCTTTCTTGATTTACCGTCATCAGGAACGCTCAAAGCCAAACATTTGAAATTCAAGAATGTGTTAGAACCGAAAAAAAAAACAAAACAAAAAACAACAAAGAGCAATATAACCTAAAAAGAACCTACAAAATATTCAAAGGTATCGTTTGACAACTTTACCTGAGGGAGTTGAAACTGTTTTTAGGCAACAAATAAATATTCCTTATTTTTCAGCTGTCCTGTTACAATTTCACTACACTGTCCAGGCTACAATAAAGTATCCCTGTGAGTGATATGTTTTCTGAGTATTCAGGAAAATACTCAGAATATAATAGAATATACACATTTTTATACTCTTTAGAAATACTGTTTTGTTTTCATTCATCCCTTCGTAGTTCTTTTATAAACATACACTGTATCATTCATATTTAAGAATTTCAATTTGTGCATGGAAACATGGTATGTTGTTAATATAAAAACCGAAACTGGCATACATTAAAACTGATATGTTGTATCTAATACGATATGTTTTGCTATTATCTTGTTTCAAAAATTCTTTTTGATAGAAGTTAATGTACTTTCTTCCAAAATCTGTCAAAATGAACATGTAATAAAAAATGCAAGTAATCTTTTCTTCTGTTTAATAGAAATACATTTATTATTCATAGAAATGTTCCATTTGATAGTACCTGCTTTGTAGCAATACTATACTAAAGCAGTTTCCATCTTGTTTTCTATTACAATTTAACACCCATTCTCTGTAACCATCAACCAAAGTTGGGCACGGGTGGTCACCGATTTTGTTGAAACTTTCTGACAACAACCATTGACATAAATTATGAAAAAAAGTCTGTACATGTCACCCTGAATTATGTATGGTTACCATGGCAACATGCTTTGAAATGTAGAAAATAGCTGATTTTGCTATTCTCGGCTTACAGTCACTTATATACAGCATAATATGTTTGATGCAGTTTATATTATATCAAATTATTTTAATTAATTGTTCAATGACATTTTGCACTTTTTCTGATATTAAACTCAAATTGACATTTTTAATCTAGGTTAGTAGTATGAATTTTAGCATATTCTAATGCAATTATGAACCAACTTTCTTCCTAATTTATGCAAAAACGCATCCATTCCTGAATAAACTAAATAATAGCTTTTATTGAAAAAGATTGATATTTTTCATTTATGCAAAAACATTTTTGGGGCTAATTAGATTTTTTTCATAAAATTGGATAAAATGTCAAAATTGCCTGAAATTTACAAGAGTTATTTCCTTTTAAGAACTCACCAAATTTTAAAAATAGAAAAGTCATTTGTTGATCTAGACAAGAATGGAGATAGACGTCTGCAACATGTTTTGCTTCTTTTAATCAATATGTTTACACTTTACATCTAATTTTTAAATATATCTATATACATGTTTCATAATGGCTTGTCAATTTTATAACAATGATAAGCCTTTACTATGTTCAAAGGACATAAAAGTCATAACAAACTTTAGGGAACATGTGATGATGAACAAGTTGCCGTTTGTACAGAATGTGGTCTGCTCCGTCGCCTTCATGTAATTTACAAATATGTTCAAGCCAATGTTCAATGTACTTGGAAACAATGAAAAAGAAAAAGGAGAAAACTAAGTGAAGTTCCGTTTTTATCAACACTCGTGACATTAACAGTCTGGTGCTAAAGATGATCTGACAGAGAACTGTCACTGTCTAATGTGGAAACTATAAATATACTTCATGGACTGGTTCTACAACTTGGAACAGGTAAGCATATCTTTAACTAAATTATAAATGTCTATTTTTGCAAAGAAATATGTTCCTTTAGGCATAAGGAGCTGTCCCATTTCTTTGCAAGTTCTTTCTTTGTCCAAACTTAAAAGGCCTTGCACATGATCTATGAAGGTTGCAAAAGAATATTTTCAAGGGGAAATGCTGACCAACTGTTTCAAATATCTGAACTCGTTGTTTTCACTGACTTTTCAACCTATTTCCATGACAAAATTTCTTTCATTCAAACTCAAAGTGTATGTTTGCTTTGTATACAGTTCCTTGCAAGGAAAGTACATGTTTGCCTTTATTCATACACCTTTGTAAAATAATCTAACAAATTACAAGTCTAAAATTCTATAAGGACCTTTTTTGAGTGGGTTTTAAGTCACTTAATTATGAATGCAAATATGAAAGTTTGTCAAGCACATTTACATGTATGGTAGGTCATGCTTCCTTTTTGTATATTTGAATTAAGATGCTGTGCTGACCTTGTCAAAATGTAACCACATACATTTTAGTGACATGTTAAATGAAGTATATACTTTTTAAATAAATCCTAATTGAAAAATTATTAAAAACACATGGTCATAAAAATGTTTATGTAAAACAGTTAATAATGATTCTCTTATAATTCCAGGTACATGTATTTGCAGAGACTGTAGAAAAATGTTACTAGATTGCCAAAACAAAGCAGTGCAAAATCTCAACTTATTAATGTTAATAAGGTTTGTATTATAGACAGTGATATATGGTAATGATTTTACAATTGATATGTAAATTTCTTTGAAAAACATTCTGAAGACATAAAATGAATTTAACTTGTTGAAATCTATGCCACAACAGTTGATCTCCTAAGTTGCATATGTTGTCCTTTAAATAATTAAAGTTAGCTAAAGTTCTGATATAAATGTGGTTTGTGCATGCTTTTTAAGCACATATTAGTATTTTTCTTTAGGATTTTCATTAGAAATACAGACTTCACTGTCCAAATATGCATTTTCATTTTCTTTTCAAATAGATCAAGTCACAGCTTTAGATGATTCAGGTCCAATCAAAAGAATAAGAAAGGTAAATAGTAGAACACTGTTAATGAGGATTCAGCAGTACAATTTGAAAGTAGTAGTTCCAGTACTTCAAATTAAAGAAACAAGGGGTTACCCAAAATTTTCATACTTTTTCACTGTAATATTTAAATCTGCCCTCTCTAAGATCTGATACTAGTATTTATGTCAGTAATGGAGGCTAAAAAATACTGACTCAAACAAGCTTTGTCATTTATAAGGAAAATTGTGAATAAACATCCTAATATTGTACAGACCTAAATTAAATCATAGGAATAGATATCCTTAACATAAAACTTGGGAATAATAAATATCCTTAGCATAAAACATGGGAATAAATATCAATAACATGAAGCATGAGAATAAATATTCCTAACATGAAACAAGAGAATAAATATCCTTAATATGAAACATGGGAAAAATATTCTTAATATGAAACATGAGAATAAATATCCCAAACATCAAACATGGGAATAAACATCCTAGCATGAAACCTAGGAATAATATCCTATATATGAGACATAGAAATAAATATCCTGATTATGAAACATTGCAATAAATATCCTTAACATGAAACATGGGAGTAAATATCCTTAACATCAAACATGGGAATACATATCCTTAACATGGATCATAGGAATAAACATCCTAGTAAGAAACATAGGAATAAATGTTCTTAACATGAAACATCGGAATGAATATTCTTAACATGAAACATGAGAATAAATATCCCTTACATCAAACATGGGAATAAACATCCCAAACATGAAACCTAGGAATAAATATCCTTTTCATGAGACATAGAAATAAATATCCTTTACATGAAACATTGAAATAAATACCCTTAACATGAAACATGGGAATCATTATCCTTAACATAACACGTGAAAATAGATATCCTTAACATGAATCATTGGAATAGATGTCTTTAACTTGAAAAATAGGAATAAATATCTGTTACATGGAAAATAAGAAATTCAATTGAAATTGAAAACAAAAATCCTAAACAGGAATAATTGCAATAAACATCCAATAAATAAAACATGGCAATACATATCCTTAACCAGAAATATTGGAATAAACATAAAACTGAAAACAAATACCTTGAACATGGGGAAAATTATCCTAAACATGAAAGCACTTTAAGATTTTAAAGAAAAGTACTTAACAGTCTTTAACTGTCTATTATACTGTTAAATGAATAAAACCAAAACTAAAAGTTTCATTCGATAGTACATGTACTCAAAAGTCTTAAATTGTTATGCCCCGCCATGGCATTAAGTTTAACCCTTGTCCGTATGTGTGTACGTCCCAAAGTTGGTTTCTGTTCTATTACTTTAGTTTGCCTCAACCAAATGTTATGAAACTTATACACAATGCTTATTACAACAAAACACAGATCAAATTCAATTTTGGTTGTGTCACTTTAATTATTCTAAAGATATATCCTTTTCTAAATGGGAAAAATACTGTTTTTTTTTTTTTGTTTCCGTTCGCTAACTTTAGTTTGATTCAACCAAATATTATGAAACTTATACACAATGCTTATTACCACAAAACACAGATCAAGTTTGAATTGTAGTAGCGTCACTTTAACAGTTCTAGAGTTATGCCCTTTAAAATGGAAAATTGCTGAATTTTTGTTTCCTTCTCTAACTTAAGTTTGCCTTTACCAAATGTTATGAAACTTATACATAATCCTTATTACCACAAAATTCAGATAAAGAACAAATGTGGGTAGTGTCACTTTTACTGTTCTTCAGTTATGTTACTTTATAACTTTATATGATATGCAAGCAGGGGCATCATCTGTGTCCCATGGACACATTCCCATTTATTTCATTTACATGTATAAGTTCAAAATACAAGCATTTAAAACAATTTACTGAAATACAATAAAAACAATGATTTATTTAAAAAATATATCACTTTAATTGAAAGACATGAAGCTTAATACAATTATTCATTGTTATACACACTTTAAAACAAATATATGTAGTAAAGAATTTTTATTGTTATTTTCTCCTTATATTTTGATTTTATTTCAGACAATTCCAGTTAAAAGTGTTCCATTGTTAATCCTAGAAGATACATGTAGTCAGGAAACATGTAAACGTGAACAAGCTTATTTGAGTCAGACTTTGATTCTTCTATTTGTAATTCCTTAAAGCAGGATGCCTTGAACAGATTGCTCAGTTTTCAGGTATAAAATATGTTTCTTGCAATTTGTTTTTCAAGTACATTTTTTAGCTGTAAAAATAGAACAATGTAACTCGTAGTAGGTTAGTCGATATAAACTGATTCTTATTAGACATATATTCTGAACTAGAATAAATCAGTCTTTATGTCCACCTCTAGCCCATCCCTGGGTGTGGGATTTCTTGCTGCTTTAAATTGTAGGCCTATTTGTGGTCTTTGGCTGCTTTTTGGTCAAGTTGTTGTCTCCTTGACACATTCCTTGTTTTTCCATGCTTTATTCTATGTATTTAAAGTAATTATTTCTTAATAAAATTTTCTGTCATTCATTGTTAAACTAAAATATACTTTTAGTTGTGAAGTGTTACAAGAGGCCTCATCAAATTGATTTTTTTTCAAGGTACACAAAATGGTGAGCTTTTATGTGACAGCTTTAATGTTTTATTAATTTTTTTTTTTCAGAGAATGGAAATGGAGAAAAGTGTACTACTACATGTACTAAGGAAGCAAGAATTATCGTTTTCAAATGTCCCGAAGACAGCTTCACAAGAGAATTCTCAACATCAGCAGCAGTGATGAGCATGTCCTCATAGTCAATTGTTTGTTAAATGGTGTAAAAATGAAAATATCAGAAAAAGCAAAAAGATTGTATGCAGATAAGATAATTTCAAATCAGCCTCAAAAATCCATATCTTTAGAATCAACAAATAATTCATTGGCACTTAATTAAGATAAAGTTCTTCAAATGGGACGGGGATCAAAGTCACCAAATCCAGAGTCACATTAAGTCAACATCTAATGAGAAATTTCTCTTTATGCAACATGTACAAAAGGGCATTTTTATCAGGAATACAAATTGCTTCGATTTTCTCCCGACTTAGTCAGAAAGAGAAAAACTTAGTTCTGAAGATTATGTAGCAGCAGAGGAAGAAGACAGAAAAGAAAATATAAAGTACTTTTGGAATCAAATAACAGTCAAAATGTTCTTTAGTTTTAATTCTTTTGTTTAAAATAGGAGGTGTGCTAAGGGCCTTTTTGGCCAATGAAAATGAAATATTTCACTAATCAGGTTATTTTAACAAAATTATATTGTTTAGCATCTATAAAATGTGAACTAAAATATCTTTGAAATAAAATGATCATTTATAGAGATTTTACAGTCCAAAAGTAGAAAATGCTATTAGTCTTCAAAATTTGCAAAGAAATATTGACATGAAAGGTGTTAACTTTATAAAAAAAACATCATCATAAATTATCTAGTTGAAAAATAAATAGGAAAATTGACCAAAATCAAAATGTTTTCAGGTAAACTTGCAGACAGGCCCTTTTATGATATAACCAGTAAAAATCGTCTTGTATTTTAATTTTCCTTTCCTGAGCTTTTAAAAATAGACATGAAAGATTTAATCACAATTTTAAAGTTCAAATTTCCATAAAATATAAGCCAAATATTGTTGCACCTTTTATTATACGACCGCAAAAAATTTTGCGTTCGTATATTGGTATCATTTGTCGTCGTCGTCGTCAGCGTCGTCCGAAGACACTTACTTTCCGGACAATAACTTTAGTTTAAGTAAATGAATCTCTATGAAATTTAAACACAAAGTTCGAAACCACAAAAGAAAGGTTGGGATTGATTTTGGGTGTTATAGCTCCAACAGTTTAGGAACAAGGGCCCAAAAGGGATCAAAATAAGTATTTTCTAGTTTCCGGACAATAACTTGTGTGTAAGTGTATTGATCTTTCTGAAATTGTACCACAAGGTTCCATACCAAAATGAAGGTTGGGATTGATTTTTCGGGTTATAGCCTAAACTGTTTAGGAATTAGGGGACAAAAGGGCCAAAACAATACTTTTCTAATACTTTGTATAAATTGCTTATTTCTTTTCCAATTTCAATGGGGTTTTATTCTTGAATTCTTGGGGTTCTTTCATATGCTGAATTTAACCGTGTATTAAGTTTTTGAATTTGGTCCCCATTTTAAATTGGTCCACATGAGGTCCAAAGGGTCCAAAATTAAACTTTGTTTGATTTTATCAAAATTGAATTATTGAGGTTCTTTGATATGCCGAATCTAACCTTGTATTTAGATTTTAATTTTGGGTCCCGTTTTCAAATTGATCTACATTAAGGTCCAAAGGGTCCAAAATTAAACTTGGTTTGATTTTAACAAAATTGAAATCTTGGGGTTCATTGATATGCTGAATCTAAACATGTATTTAGATTTATGATTATGGGCCCAGATTTCAAGTTGGTCCAAATTAGGGTCCAAAATAAAACTTTGTTTGATTTCAACAAAAATTGAACATATGGGGTTCTTTGATATGCTGAATCAATCCATGTATTTAGGTTTTGGATATTGGACCATAATAGGTAAATTTAAATTTTTAAGTTCATTAGACCACAGTCTTTCTGTGTCAGAAACCTATGTTGTGTCAAATATCCTAATTTAGAGCTATATCAAGCTTGAATGTTGTGCCAATACTGGCCCCAATTGTTCAGAGTTCGACCTCTGCGGTCGTATCAAGCTGCGCCCTGCGGATCATTTTATTGATGTTTAAAAACATTTCATTTAGTGGTATTTGTAAGTTCCTGAATCACTCAATGTTGCATAAATATTTTTGAAAATTATGAAAATTAATGAATCACTATTTGAAAGATTAGCATATAATTTAAATTTGTTAAGATATCTATTTCATTTTGTTTATAAAATTTTCCAGTACTGTCATACATAAAATAAGGAAAAATTTAATGTTAAACTACAGTTATAGATAAGTTTATGATAAAGTTTTATGTTTAACTACTGTATACAGTTATTTAAGATATACATGTAAAAGCTCTGGGTCAAATATTTGTGTCTTTGTAAATATTGACTGCATTATTTATAAATAAAACTTTATTTTGTCTGTGTCACTTTATGTTATTCCACAAAATTACAGGTGGCATTTTGATCAATTCAAATTTATTGCCACATGTACAGGCTCTTATCTTTGTAAGATGACTTTTGTTTATCTCTTAAATCTATTCTGTTGAAATACTCATCAAATATTTTTTTAATTTTTATTTAGACAAAATGGTTGCTTCAACTAAAATCTGTGAAATAGCATTCTCTTTTTAGCATATCAAGGCTATAGAAAACATCATGACAACATTGAAACCAGTGCAAATGTTTACATGAGATATTTTAAGCATTTGTTTACACTTCAAATTTATTGCAACAAGCAAAAGTGTTGATTTTGATTTTCGTCCAAACAAATTGACACGTTAAGACCATATTGCAGATCTTCAGATATATTCCATATGTTTCCATGGTAACTATTTTCAATACCAGATTTAAGTTGAACATAAATTTTAGTCTGTATAATGCCAATTTAATTCTTAACTTGATTTAATCTTCTGTTTTTTCTAAATTTGCAGTTTCTACAAATTTTACAATTTTCGGCTAAAATTGCTATTTGGAAAGCCCTGTTTCCATAGCAACAGACCTATTATTTGTTATTAAGTTGTTTTCTCCTTAAATAATAAATAAAAGGTAAGTAAGATTAAATAAGTTATTGATTAACTTTTAATTACATTTTAAAATGAAGAAACTGAAAAAATTTGAAATTTTAACTTTTTGTTTCCATGGTTACCACCCTTAAAAACAAGATACACAAGAATTTTATTCCATATATCGAAACTATGATATGTTGTCTCAATGGAAAGTATAATGTCTTATTCAAACATGGATGCGTAAGTTTGCTATACATCCTCAAAACTGTCTAAATTGGGTATTTCGTATACCTGTTGAACTCTTCCATGTATCCAAGGATCAAGTGAGGGTAACATAAAATATTTTATATTTTTAAATTCAGTCATTATATCAATTTATAATGATATTCATATAAATAATAGGTATTTTCACCAATATATTGCTATTTAAGTGGATATTAATGCCCAAAGTAGACCTATTTCATAGTTGAAAAGGAGGAATTTTGAAGGTAAAATTAGAATATCCTGTTATCATGGCAACCATGGTCAATAGCAACAATATCAATATTATTTTTCATTTATACATAAAAGTGTGATAACTGACAAAGTTTAAAGCTTTTCTGAGAGTATGCGTGCCACACCCTATATCTGGCATGGTTGATATTTACAGAGAATCCATGTTAAAAATAAAATCGTTTACAGATGACCTATGGGTGTGTATTCAATAGTAAATATATTGTCTAAATATTGATACCGATTTTCTTTGTTTATTTTTATCTATTAAAGTATCATAGAGCATGTTAATATTTTTGCTTTAATTTGTTTATTTCGCCATCTCAATTTATCCTTGTCATATTGATTTTACTTTCAACGGAGTTTTCTTTTTGTAAAACGTGCTGTCACTTTTGGGGATGCAAGGTTTTAACATCTCAAAACCCTGCAACCCAGTTTGACTTATTAAATATTCAATGTATCCATTTCTCGAAAAAAAAACCTCTTTTCTGATATCGAAAAGTATTCAGTAAATTTTGCTAAACCTTCTCCTGCTTTCACCCAACTTGGAGTTACTTGTAAATAAAAATCCGGTATTTTTCAAAGTTCATTAAATGATTTTATTGAAACCAAATGTTTTGATAATTTCAAAATTTTAGAAAGATTTGTTATATATCATGTATGTACCGAAATACTGACTACTGAGCTAATTATAGCCTCGGGGACTGATAGTCCGCCAGCAGAGGTATCGACCCAGGACTGTAAAAGTAAAACACGTTATCAGTTGCACACATGTACATCCGAATCGCTTTTCAGGATCGACCTTTATAAGGAACGCTCAAAGCCGAATATTTGAAATCCAAGAATGTATAAGATCCAAAACAGTTTAAGAACTAAATGACCTTAAAGAACCTAAAAGAGCCAAGTCCATCTTAGGTCAACTTTACCCGAGAGAGTTGAAACCTTAGTTTCTTTATTATTTCAAAATATATAAACGGACAATTTTAAAACGTTTTGTTATAAATCATGTCAGTATCGAAAAACTGAACACTGAGGTGATGATACCCTCGGGAATGATGGTTCACCTGCGTATGTATAGACTCCGTGATGTAATAAACGAACGCACGTTATCAATGTCATGCGTTCTGAAATGATATTGTGATTGTTATGAATATTTATCTCGGTCTAATTGTTTTATGTGGCCTTATAGTTGTTTACAAAGTTACTGTGCTGTTTAGAAATCACTGGAACAATCATAGACAGTGATCATTGTGATGAAAGTATTAGAACTGTCAAGTTTGACTTACATAATTGCCCTGGAATTATCATAATCTTCGATGTGTAAATCAAACGTTTATTGTATTCTAGAAGTTTTCGTTCTACAGTTTTCTAGGAGTTTCCATTCTAAAGTGTTCTAGAGATTTCCTGACAACTATATATATACAGACACTTAATTTAAATTTTCCGACATCGACATTGGATTCTGAGAAGTTCCTGGAGTTGTTGAATTGGCACTTTTTTTTTAGGAACAACATCTAACTAGATTGTGACTTATTGGACGTAATATTCTATTTGGTTTGGATTTCCGTACAGTTACGAGAAGGATTCCAGATAAAGAAAAGACAAAGGATCGGGCTTCTTTTTGACAGTTAAGTTGATATTTCTATTTGTGTAATACTTCTTGTAAACTTGAATATAATAAATCTTGTTAAATGTTATTATTGATTTGTTTCTTTTGTTTGCTACAATTAAAAGGTGTTTTTTTTTTGGCCGTAACAGTCCGTAGCGGTTCTCCGGATTTACCTTCATCAGGAACGCAAAAGACAAATATTAGTAGTTCAGTTGAAAAGTTAAAACTGTCTTTCATTATGAATACTAGTAAATAATGATTTAAGAGCAAGTATGTATCATAAGGAAAGCAGAAACCCTTTGATCCAAACATAGAGATAATAATAACTGACACCTTACATATGCGGAATTTTCTAACTGCAATTCGTTATGTTTTGAAATATGCGAACGGCATTCCTTGAGGAACTAACTGCGTTATTTCTCTTGCAGACTTATGCCTTTTTCAAAGGGTCAGACATAAAAAAGGGTCGTATACCTCGATCTGTTTAAGAAGAGTTTTTAGTCTTATGTAGAAGAAAACACTTATCAAATTATAAGCCTGGTACCTTTGATAACTATTTAGGCAATTGCGTATCTATTTGTAAACAATATCTATGTATTTGCTGTTTTATTTGTGGTTGTGTCAGCTGTCTCTGAGTCAGGTGTTCAGTGTCATAATGTTATCAATTCTTCTTTGAATTTTTGTTGTTGATTGCCTTGTTTTTTTCTCTCTCTCCTGACGAACTTATGATAGTAAAGACAGCAAACAGGTGAAAATTTAACATAAATAATATAATTTTGCAACAATTGGATCTTAGATCGTAGGTAGGATTAAATAAGTGCATACGACCAGGTTCTTGGCATTGTAGTTTTGCAGCGATAGCATTTGTTTCGAATTTCAATTTTCGCTTATCCTAGTGTAGAAATATGTTTTGTTAAATTCCTCCAGACAGTAAGACCATGTCAGCCATAAAAGCACCCTCTTCCTGTCATAAATAAAAACTCCGATGACGTGTGTTGGCCTCTTATATAATTCCATGGGCAGTTAATATGTTTAGCTTTTATCACCTTTGATCATATTGCAGACACTTGATTTATGATATGTTTAATATCTGAGTATGCAAACATTCTTTGCAAATGGGTGCCTTGTTAAGTGGATCAAAACCTGATATAATTGCATTAAAGGATGCTGAAAATATAAGGTATAAAAAGATGATTTTCTTTGTTCGTATTTTATCTTAACACATATTGAAGTTATAACATGTGTAAATAACAAATTTTATCTGTCCCTAATCTGATGAATTATATATACGTTAACATACATGTCGCTTACCTCCACAATGCGATGCGATTTTCTAGAGAATGTGATTTCAGGATAACTATATCTCTGAGTTGAGCTGTAGTCGAGTTCTGGACGGAATTCCACATGCAAACTGTAACGATTATTAAAATATAAATTCTTAATCCCTCAGGTTCCATGTTTCGCAAGATAAATATTGACGTCGCCTAATATTTACACCTTGCGCTGCTACACTATGATATTATGACGTGAGTATTTCTGTATTGGCCTTGTTATTGGTCCGAGGCTTGCTGTATTGGCCTGAGGCGAAGCCGGAGGCCAATACAGCTGGCCGAGGACCAATACAAGGCCAATACAGAAATACTCACGTAATGATGTCTTCATTAATTAACTACAGTGTTAACATATTTTGTATTTCATTTCACCAGAGATTAACATTTTTACCTTGAAGTGAAACTAAGCAAATCTGACTTCCCATTTATAAGCTGCAATATCAAATGATCTGGTGCTGTTTCCAGGTGTCTTCTACATTTTCAGTTGATTTTTTACCCTTTCCAGTCACTATAAAGTGTTACAACTCATATTTAGACGCAACATATAAATAGTAATTGGAATGGTACTGCCATTGCATGTGTTATGCATAAACAAAAGGATAATTAAAAAATGTAGGAGTTGAATATGATTGAAAATGATACAACTATCCATAAACCAACTGACCGAAGAACGAAGACTTGAACAATGACATGTCATCCTTCAAAATGCATATGCCTGGTTTGGGTTGACAAATAAATGACAGTTTACAAAACATGAGAAGCGAACGTAAACAGTAAATCGATTTGCAGCCTGAAATATATGCCACACTGAACGTTTCGGCATGTTTATGGTGATTAAATACAACTGCGTCTTCCAAACGACTGTTTACTTTAAGATTGTGTTTATCATGACTTTCGATCAAAAACTAGAGACGTTCCGAAATCCTGTATTGGCGGATCAGAACTCGGCCAAAACAGAAAAAATCAATATTGGCCGAGTTATTCTTTATTGGCCGAGTTGACACTTTATATTGCATAGGCAGTTTTATCATATTAAGTCCAATAACAAAGTAGTTAATTAATGAATAACAATATTGCATTTCTTGTCATTTAGAGTTTAATTTGCCACAAGTGCTTAAAATCTATATATTTCATCTCTTTACTTTTACCAATTGAATAATGTCTACATCTTACTGTAAAATCAAACAATACTCCGGACTATGAAGTTTATTTGATTCATTTAAATCGTGTATTTCGTTTATTTAATTCATTTTTTTTCTCAAAACTATTTGATAAGTGTAATTTTGAACACCGTAGATAAACTGATAATATTCACCTGTGTTCATAAGTCGAAACTGAAAACGGGGTTTCTTTTAAAATTCCATCTTTACATTTTGAAGTAAGTGTATATCTCCCTTTAACTTCTTTATCTTCGGTTACATCTCCTAAAAGTATGAAATTATCACAAGATGTATACAAGACATATAAAGATAAGTTTTTGATGTTTTCTGATAATGAATGAAAACTTGTTTGATATTATTAGTACATATATGTGTTAAAATAAATCTGTATACTACAGGATGATTAAGAATCACTGATTTTCAGGGATTTTGCATAACCACTAAAATCATTAGCAATTTATATAATCCCTGAAAAAACCCAGTGATTTTACATATCAATGAAACTGTGAAGAATTATTTTACAAATTACTCAAAATGATTTTTGAGATTATCAATTATAGTACATTCTTCGTTTGATAAAATAGAACAAATAAATCATACGTATTTCCCTTGTATTGTTTAAATGATCAGTGTTCATTCTTTGTCCATTGCTCAATAATAATAAAAGTGAACAGTGATGTTCTATATAACAGTAACAAAAATATATAAAATTGCAATTAATAATATCAACACAAATACACAGATTGTGTAATGTGTTGTAAAACAAAGGATGGAAAGTTATTGGAGATCTGTATTATGTTTTAAAAAGAATTTTAACTAAGCAAATAAATGAAACTTAACGTACAGAAACACAAAGAGCATACGTGCTTGACTGCGTGATTGAACACAATTTTGCAGGAAGCCAACGTTGGCTATAATGTAATCATACCGATTCCGCATGTTTATCATGGAAAACGAGACCCCAAAAATATAATAGTCATTATTCATAAAAGGACAGAAAAGGATAATGCTTGGCTACGCAAAACGATATTTTGCTGGGATGATACAGTACAAATCAATTTGTGGTGTCTGATTTACACTTTAACACCTTCAGATGTTTCAAATAAACAATTCAACTCTCTATCAACGCGCAGTAAACTTAGATGCAATATCTAGTATGTAAAAGCTATATTTTTCGCGGTTCTTTTGTAGCTTTTAAGCAGAGCAAATATTACATAATCTAAGCTCTAGTTGAGGTTTACAGACTAGAGGTTAACAAGTAAAAATGCAAAATAAAGTGCTAAACATTTAGATAAGACAAAATAGATGAAACAAAAATAAGAAAATAAAATAAATGGTTGCTTAAAAATGCAGAATAGAGAATAATGGGCAACATTAATAATTGACATAGAAAATGATCATCCAAACTGTCATAGCATATGTTATCCAAATTTACAATGTAGGCTGCAAAATAAACGATATGTATTAAAACAATATTGTATTTAAGATTTAAATACTTATATATCTTTCAAAAGATGTTCTAAATGAGTTTATAGAATTTTATTTTACTTTTATTCCTTGTCTCTTCATTCCAGCTATTATATAGATTCCCTGACGTTTTTAGTGATTATTGTTAATTCCTGAAAATGCCAGTAATTATACACAATAACACTTGTTTTCAATGATTATACATTGTCCCTTAGCAATATATAGATTATGTATAATTCTTATTTGTACAAATTTACTGCAACAAATAAACAGAAATATAGAATTCATAAATTTTAAAGATCACTTAATCTTCTTTTCCAAAACCTAACTGTCTTTACTATCATAGTAATGTTGGTGATTTTTTTTTGCATATCACTATAATTTTGAGAGCGTGGAATTTTTCTACACTTAGCATCAGATCTAACGTCCCCATCCCGACCAGACATCACTGCGTATCTACACATCCTGCACAGCCACACGGACGCTCCATTTTTGTCAAGTGTTAAATTGTAGGTCGGATGAAGACCAAGTGAAAAGATAGTTGAAAGCCAACAACAACTAATAACAAAATGTATGTCTTAGAATAAAATGTCAGGAATTTGAGCATGTTGAGGTTCATTCAAGTATTTGTATATAGAAGTGAAATGATCTGAACCAACGTTCACGTTTTCAGTTTCTTTATAAGGAAAATATAATGTACATACACTTCTATCCAATACTCTATTTAGGAAGAATGATAGACCAGCGTGCAAATAACATTTGATATTTAGGATTGACGACTTCAACTGCATCAAAATAATAAAGCTGTCATTATTGTTTTAATAAAAAACATTTGTGAAGTAAGTATGTGCACGTGCCACAAGTGTCTAACGGCAGCTTCGCCCTGTAACCCAATATACCTTGATTCTTTATAAGTGTTAATAATGGTTGCCGTCCCCTCATATTTTACACCCTGTGATAGTTAGGTGATTGTCTAATTAGTCATGTGTGGTTAGCTTTTCGTGAGTAGAATCTTAAATTAAGTACAAATACCATGTATACCGGGTTAATAAATTTGGAATTCAATTAGTAAACAAAATACATTTTTTAAGGAATTAGATCTTTTAGGTAACTAAGATAAATATTTTGCGGTGAATTATAATATAAACTGCCGGAAAATGTAGTTAATTTGAAGAAAAAATCTAGTCCAGACAGTTTGGTTGGCAAATCCAAATATTAAGTGAGTTGTATACATGTACACTACATTAGACGGGTTTATAGCAATATGAATGTAATCAAGATATACACAAATATAAAAGCTTCCTTTCGCTTACATATTAACATTTAATATAGGTTTTTTTTAAAAGTCAAATTTGTATACATGTGTACCTACTAGATAATTAAAATATTACATTTCATACGTACCTTTCAGTTCTAACTCTCTTTCCGTCATATTATAAAATACTCATAAATGCTTTGATGTTTGAGTATATGAAAAAATACAGAACTGCAAGTCAAATCCAAAAATAAAACTGATAAAATCAAACGGTATCAATTAACAGTACAAAATAAACGTTTTCCGAAAGAATAAAGTCAATAAACACAGTTAAAAGAACTAAATCACCTGTACGTTAATTTTTTAAATTTCAACAATAGAAAATATGTCATTAAAATACTATCCAATGAAAAGTTAGGACACATGTAAGTCATGAAAATTAAATCGATATTACGATTATTGGCTGACATGCTAATTGCATTATGTGATCCAACACCAAGAGTGTCAAGTATTGTGTGAAATGATGAAAATAAATTATCACAAAAGATAAGTGGTGATACATACTGTACTGAAGGTTATGACAAATGTTTAAGATTAAATTTCAACTTTTATCAATCGTGGTTACTCATTGGGGTTGACGGAAATTAAAGTTACTTACTGTAAGTTATAAAGATAGCTTATTATATTGTAAATAGAATACGATAATGTAAGCTTCATATATAAGTCAAAGTTCAAATATTATTAAGGATGCAAGTTATCCCTTTTTAAAAGAATTAATGTTGCCGTTGTAGCTCATTGCGAAACCCATTTAAGTTTTAACAACTCCTCTGATATCGTTTTTAAATCATAATGTGCTGGTTATTTTATCATTAACACTTTGTATTTGATCTTAGCCGCAAACAATGAAAATCACACAAACATGCATTATGGGTTAAAAAATCAGCTATTTTACTTTCTACCACTAGACATCTAAGACAAAATAAAGAACATCATTTTATAACCTGTCAGACTAAGGTATATCTTATAGATTTTAGATATAAATATTAACTTAAGAATCTGAAGTGTTGAACAGGAGCCATGTTCTTTGATAACTAACGGACACTATTGATAACATTGAAACCTTTAACAACATCATATCTGACATTTTCTGAGTTTAATGATTTTTAAAAGACGGACAATCGATAGGTTACAACTTGACAGGATTCGTTCGTTTATTTCTTAAAATTCAAGTTCGGTAGATCCTAATATCTAATAAAAGAGGGACGAAAGATACCAGAGGGATAGTCAAACTCATAGATCGAAAACAAACCGACAACGCCATGGCCAAAAATAAAAGACAAACAGACAAATAATAGTACAGCTGACACAACATAGAAAACTAAAGACTAAGCAACACGAACCCCACCAAAACTTGGGGTGATCTCAGGTGCTCCGGAAGGGTAAGCAGATCCTGCTCCACATGTGGCACCCGTCGTGTTGCTTATGTTATTACAAATCCGGTAAATAGTCTAATTCGGTAAGTCACATTCGTGAAAAGGGAAGGGTATTGTAGTTACGACACAAGGAACATATCCGATATCATCTGTGAAACGGTTATTCCATAACGGTCAACCAACTCGTGATGGCGTCCGTAAAATTTACGAAGGGATGATTTCAACTTCACCATTTGGAACTCTTGGTTTAATAGCTTCCTTGTGAGCAGCAATCCTCTATCAAGGAAATCATGATAGGAAACACAAGCCCGGGAATATCGTATCAATTGGGAGATATATACTCCGTATGCAGGCGCTGCTGGAATGTTGCTACATAGAAATGGAAAGTTCACAATTGGGAAGCTGAAATCATCTCTTTGTCGTAAAGTTTTGTTTTCAACCGACCCTCATTGTCAATTTCTAGATGTAAGTCAAGATATGAGGCCGACTTAACTGTATCTGTAGTATCCTTTATCTCTAGTTCGATGGGATAGATTCGTTCAACATAGTCACCAAATTTTGTATTATTTAGTGAGAGAACATCATCTATATAGCGGAACGTAGAGTTAAAGGATATTGCTAACTTTATCTTTCTTCCTAAGAAGTTCCTGTATAAAGTCAGCCTCATAATAATAAAGAAACAAGTCGGCAAGAAGAGGGCACAATTGGTTCCCATTGGAATTCCGACAGTCTGTTGAAAACACGTCCTCCAAACTCAATAAGGTTAATCAACAATTGGAAATGTGATAGATATTTCAGGGCGATAAATCCACAGTGGGTTTCGTCTTTTAAATAGTCAATATAGATGGGCCTGAAACGTCTGATCATTTTGCCCTTATCAGTTTTGCTCTACTGATTTTGTTTGTATGAGGTAAACTAAGTTTTGTCTTATTTTTTTTTTTTATTTCTAGCAACAATGGTCATGTTTTTAAATCATATTTAAAATCTTCTAAGATATAAATAATAAAAAAAAAAAAAAAAAAAAAACATTTCGATACAATTAGTCCTGAATTCAAGAGAAGTTATGTAATAGCTCCATCAGTTTAGTTGTCAATGAATGTTTACAAATGGATTATCAAGTAATTTCATCAATGTGTTCTAAAAGCACTCAGGATCCTTTTAAGAAAATTCTGACTATATTTCTCAGTAGTGTGCTATGAACAAGTTCAAACATATTTAATGTTAACCGAACCTCATGTCTCTCTAAATACTCTTCCTCATCGTGTTTTACTATTACTTGCAAGTATTTTGATTCAATGACGAGTCAAATATATCCACAACGGGAATCTGGCGAAACAAATTATAGGCCTGGTATCGATGATGATTTTCTTTTTTTTCTTTAACATAATGCATATTTATTTCATTTGTATTCGAAAATAGAACTCCTTCCTTTAACACTCGATAACACTCTTTAAGCACTTTAACTGCTTCTTTGTTTTCGTTAAGTACTAGTACTAATTCGATACATGGATATATAATATCGAAGGTAGTTTCTATAAAGTTGGTCAACTTGGGTAGTCAAATGGAAACACAAACCTCTAGTACACACAGAGGGATACTAATATGATAGCCATACTGTATTCTACGTGTTTCATATTAGCAAGGCAAATATTAAAGAGATGTTACAGAGTCCCTGTACTGTTCTTGGAATACTCATGGGGACAAAGTTTACAAACTTGGCACTTTTGATGAGATATCTGCATTTATAGCTGACAACATTCATCAATATATATACATGTAAGAAAACGGACGGACATTATACAGTTGTCAAACTTTTGAAATTTTCAAGAGGGGAGGGTGGTCTTCGGTTTCAGTTTCAATTTTGTTGGTTAAATGGGCTTGTTCATTAATAAAAATTATTGTTTAAAGAATTAACAAACTTCCATAGATATAGGAAGATGTGGTATGAGTGCCAATGAGACAACTCTTCAACCAAGTTACAATTTATAAAAGTAAAACCATTATAGGTCAAGGTACGGCCTTCAACACGGAGCATTGGCTCACACCGAACAGCAAACAGATATACTGTAAAATTAATAATTTACATCCTATTTATATTTTGTTTCCGTAGAAACTTGGGGTTCTACCCTTTGCTATAGATATTTTATTTATATGTTCAAATTTGGTAAGAATAGTTACATTATGGGATTTTGTTTTGGATATTAATATATGGGCAAGATGCACGTAAAATACATGGGCGATTTAAAGGCGGGGTTCCGTTATACTACATTGTTGTGTCATTTCATAGAAGGTGCCCGGAAAAACTATAATTGAGTGACAAATCAAGAACAAGTCACTCATTTAAGAGTTTAATGGAGCGATGTACCTCTCGGCTGAAAATCAACATAAAGATAGAGTAATCATTATACTATCATTATTTTAGACTGGTCGTAGAGCTTTCCTATGGTGCTGGTTTTGAAAAATAGCGACAAAGATTTTTCCGGATTTTTATATTAGTTTTTTCATCATTTGATACAGGGATATCGGTAGTTATGATTAATTCCCGAAAAGTAATTTCAACAATATGTTGTTATAAAATGAAGCATTCGTGTATCAGTTATTATTGAACATAAATCTTAAAATCACATGATAGTACTTACTGAATCAACAGGACGATTTTCGAATGCATGTTGCATTTGTTTTATTTTACTGTCTGTAAAAGTGTATTAAATCGCTTTCAAATTGGATCGGTTGTCAAATTAAACCAAAACAAAAATATATTAAGACAATACTACTCTAAAGGTATTGTAATTCCCAAGTTTGACAGAACATAACAATTCAAATTTTACGATTCTTATAGAAATACGCATTATCTTTAAATTATTCATGGTGCGTTCTTCCCTTCTCCTAATTTGCACGACTCATGATTTGCATTTTTAGGCTTTTGAAGTATGGTATTCTTTAATTTTATGGAGAACTTATTTCTACATATGAAAAGAACCTATTTAATACGGAAAATGTTATGGTTTTCTGATGGATTTGTTGACACAGCACTCAGTTGTTGTTCAATTTTGTAAAAATAAGCTAAAAACAACATGCAATTATTGACTTGCAAGTTAATAATAGATCCTTTGAATCCGTATTCACACAAACTTCAATTTAACTCTTAATATGAACGGACTACGTCTGGGCTCATGTCAATTTATTTTTAAAAATGTTGTTCTAAGGAAAGTGAACAAGGCAGACACCAGGTTAATCACTTCCTTACTGTTTTCCCCAAAAAAAAACAAATATAGGCAAAACCATGATTTACGTATTTTAAAAATCTTTGACGGAATGCTTCAGAGCTCATCGCAATGGTTAAATGTTCTAGAGAGATGCAAATACCAAATCGTTTTAATCATATGCCGACCAGAATAATTATCCTAAAAACAATAAACTGCATTTAGTTCGACACTACCAACATGCATTCGGGGAATTTTGTAACCACCAGATAATAAGCAAATCTTCATACATTATACCATATATATTTTTTCATTAAACGAGGTTGATGATTTCAAAACAAATAACGGCCAATTCTTTTTATGATTTTGTTTCTTTTAAATATACATTAAACATAGAATATATGGCTAATGCAGTTTAAAAATAATAACATATTTACTTATAGAGACACCAACTAAAATAACTAAATTAAAACAAACAGTGGTCTATTTCTGCATTATTGCTTATATATGTAACCAGTGTCCAAAGACAACATTTCTTCCCTACACGTAAATACTCACCAAACAAAGGAAAATGACAAAACGTGTGTTATCGTGAGAAAATATTCATTACAAGGAATCTCTTACTATCATTAGTACAGAGTAATACGAACTGTTAATTGTGGGCAACTTTTTTTTATAATTTGCAATTAATTAATTTTTTCGCAAGTAAAAAATACCGGTGAATAATTGTTCAAGGTCTCTTTTAAATCGTCATGTACATTCAATTAATTTTGTTGTGTTGCTATTTCAAACAAACAAAGCATCGGTTCATTATCTAGTGAATAGACCTTCATTCACCTAACATGAACCAATCAGATCGACCGTAGCTTCTTCTGATTGATTTTGTTGAATAAAACTGCCGAACAACCGATGACATGGGGACATTTTAAATGCCGAACCTGTATCAGCGTTCACGTCAAAACTCAAGTTATCTAATAAATTAGAATATTTAAACATTATAAGGGGTAATTGAGATACTCGCGAAATTCTTTAGAGATATAAGTATATCCACTTAACATCAAGTCAAATCAGTGTAAGCTGTATGTTGCACAAAAGGGATGTTTAGATCAGGAAGTTTGTTCTTAATTTATTTGTCGAACTTGCCGGTTTTTATTTCGTTTGTTTTGAAATGTTATAAATAGTCGACCTATATAAATTCCTCCGAATTGCTTTTCCAAAGGTCATCATTTTTGAATATCTGTTCATGTCTGTCTTTCTCAGTTTAAAAGTCTCAAAATCATATCAGTCAAGTTTATTTTAGGCAATATAATTTTGGTTCTATAGACAAATACCTATCAACATGATCAATCAATGTCATCAACATACAAACATGGCATTAATACATAACGTATATGTACTGCTTTTAAATATAATTTATAATAGTGATGCATAAACAGTAGGATATGCTCACCCTGTAAATACACACGATACCGTTCCTTCTGAAGTTTAAGTGATTACTTCTTTTATCTGTATGTGTATATTTGTAATATGTTTACAAGTTTTAAATACTAGTATCTGTAAACTACAGCTGCCGCTTGATGGTCAGTTTTGCAGCACAAACCCAATCTGTTAATTATTCATTAATTGAATGCTAGATGTCCATGCACTCTTTGATGAATAACCTGTTCAAGGAGAACAACTATGACTGTTATGATAGTTTTTCTCAAATATAGTTGTATCTTTGAAATTGATATACACGAGCGGACACGAACACCACCTTCATTTGAAAGGGAAGTTAAGGAAATTAACAACCTAAAAATAATGTTCATCCATAGGTTGGGTTTTGAAATAAAATTGTAACTGATGACCCATGTTGTGAAATTGTTATTTGAGAAACAAAATGTGTACTAGTTCAGAGAAAATGGATGTCACACTAAACTCTGAAACATACAAATAAATCAAAGTACACAAAAAACTAACAAAGGCCAAAGGTCCTGAATTTAGACAAGCGCAAAGCCACTGAGGAATAAAAACACACAACAATCCGCACAGTAAAAATCAGTTTAAAAGAAGTCCGAGACCCATGTTAAAATAGGTAACGGAAGAAAGTAAGCACAATAACAATGCTCAACATGCATTAACAAAATCTACCAGCAGTTAATAGCATACCAACTTAAGACATACATTTAACTGTTTGAAAGAATATGTCTTCATCATATGAAAATCAAATACCATTCCACCCGTCCGGGCTTAAGTATTAAACAATCATAAAACAAGAAGAACATAACCCTCAGTATGCCAACAACTTGATTGATAATACATGTGTTTATTTCCGACGCAAATACCCTTAGAGTGAATCATTATTAATTTAAAAATAACATCTCTAATTACCTTTAAAGTATCGTAAATATATCCTTTCTGTATAAGTCTTGTTAAAGGTTTGTTTAGCTTTCGAGGTGAATGCCGACATTTTTGTGTGCTTATAATATTACCATACAAGATTGAATGTGATATACCTGAACGTATAAGATGTTTGCACTTTGATATATATATATTACGAATAATGTCCTTGTACCGATGATACAATTTAGTAAATGTGTTGACAAGTTTGTGATGTTGAAAACCTGGTGTAATACAGCGATTACTTTCGTTAAAATCTAATACGTTGTTACATACATTTCAAGGGATCATACGTATTATTGAAGTGTGTTTCAGTGTTTGAAAACATACTTGAGTGGTTGTAATTTTAGGTTAATTGTTCTACATTACATTGTAGAGTTGCAGCACTGCAAATCACTTGTAATCTATTAATTTTAGGTTCGATGGAATTTATTTTATTTTTAATTTATAGTAGTTTTATGTAGCTAACATTAAAGATAATGAATATTTTAGATTTGTCTTCTCTTATAACATATTGAGAGGTGTTAGGATTGATTAAATGAAAGACCAACCGTTGAAACGTTTTGTTTAGTCAATCCTGAAATTCCAAAATACAAATCTCAACTAAACACGTGAACCAAATCCATTGTGTTATTCCAAATGGTAGAACAATGGGTTTATCCGTTTAAGAAACATGTCTAACCACGGATTTTTAAGTAGGATTATTTGTCAATTTATGTCCAGAGGAAAATGTGCTATTTTATTCCAAATTGATAATATTGACAACAAACCCAACAGTTAGGTTATGTTTGTACGTTTCAATAATGTTAGCAGTCGTATAGTTAAACGGAACTCAACAAAATGAAAAATGACGCATTTGATTTCTATTAGACACCTTTTCAATATAAGTTCTTTACATGTAACAATATAAAAAGTCTTTTCTTATTGAACGCTTTTATGATATTTACGTTTATTAACACAGCCATTAATTTTTCATCGCTGTCCTTTTCCTTCTTCATGTTCTTAAGAAGAAGATAAGACGATTATAATATCCCTTAAACTATATATATGTATTAACCTACATTTATAACAGTATATACACATGCAATGTTGTATTTTGTTGCTAGTAATAGGACGAAAGGTTAATGGAACTTTAATTAATCATGTATATTCAGTTTAACTAATGACTGATGTAACTATCAAACTACAAGCTTAAATATATGATTGTATATAGACAAGGTCACGTAATGTTAAGTGCATTATAGAGCCATAACATCTTAAATTCTGTTAAATAATGCGTGATACATAACCTTTGACTGGTAATGTGTTCATAATATAGAAAACATTTAAAAGCTAACACTTTAGAAATTATTCGTCTGGTCGCATGAAAACACATTATTCAATGCACATTTAAAACTTTTAATGTCGGTCTACTTGAGCAAACATAATTACAAAAAAAAAAACACAAAAAAAAAAAAAAAAAAAAAACTTTACAAATAACTTAATACAAGGGCAAAAAAAAGTGCAATCTGTAACTGACAGTGTATGTATTAGTAATAGTAAAAGCTCAATGATAAGTTACTATTGATATTAAAAGACCTTCGAACGAAAAGGGATGTTGACAATGAAATGTTTTTCTTCTTCTGGGATATCTTTGAAGGTAAATATTTTAAATTAAGAAAAGTACACCTCTGAGGAGCCAAAAATTCTAAAAGTAACTTTTTTCTTTTTCTTTAGAACAAAAGGCATTTCATTTCAACTTCTTTGTTATAAATGATTGAAAAATACATAATTTAAAAAGAAAAAAGTGATATGGGATGTACATGTTTCTGGTAAAATCATTTCGTGTACCCTCACCCATTTTCTCAACATTTTGGCTAACTTGATTTGTTATAAATTTTGAATATTTTATTACTCTAAAACTACTTATTGTAAATACACATTTTTTCACAGACTTCAGTTTGATTATAATATTTTTAAAATTCACTAATTTTTACACGTGTATCACATGTTTCGGACTAATTCTAATTCCAGAACGACATTTCAACTAGACTGAAACTTCAGAAGAATACATTCTTACAATGTAACTCCGTATATTTTAGTCATGGGACTTCTGTATATGATTCTGTGTATACATATTTCTATAACAAAAGACTACTATATTGTATGTTGTATCTTAATATTTGGATTTGTCTGTGTCGTTGGGTTGCTGTTGCATTCATGTATACCTTTATCTCATTTTATTCAAAACAAAAGATTGACTTGGGTATAGAAATATTGACATCTGTGGACCTCTCCCGTCCGATAGTATACCCTTGCGAAATGGGTGCGTTCGTTTGGCTGTTCGAATGTATAAATACGCTGTTTCGTCCGGTCGAAAAAGAAATGTCGTATATCTGATGCCTGGTGAAGTAAAAGTTACACGCTATCTATACGTTAAAGAACCATTTGAAAAACTCTTTGAGGGGAAATATGACGTACGCACAAATGATTGAAATCTGTAAACTACAAAAAGGTCAGCTAAATTTTCAAATAATTTGCATGGCTGATTTTAACACATGTGCGACTTTTGATGGGACAATCGTAGATGGAAAACATTAAATAACAAAACCGACCAGTAGGCAATATCTCACCAAAAAAAAAAAAAAAAAAAAAAAAATGAAACAGCCAAAATAAGTTGAATCCTTATATAAATTGTTGCCAACATTTTTGTTATCCATTTTGGCTTTTATAACAACTTATTCTAGATATAAAAACTTGAAACAGCAAATGTTGTCACCTCGACGAGACTGCCGTCGTTGTACGCTTCAATGTATGAGTTATTGCCTCTCAATGAAGATTTTTTCCAAGTCTTCCCCTCATCCTTGTTTGGCTGGATAGTATGCAACGTAACCCCTGATGTGCGCTACATTATTTACTGTTGAAAAAGTTTAAACCTAAAGAGAAAATGACGAAAGATATATTAAAATTAAAAATCAATTGTTCAGAGAACAATTGAAGGTCTTTCCACCCATAAAGATCTATTTTGATATGAAAATATTTTAATTTGGTTTAAAATGTCATTTCCAGCGTCAAATGATAGCTTATTGTACGCTGATTCCAAAATAAATCGTTTCTATACATTTTTTTAAATAGAGAGATAATTTGTTACTTCCGGTTTGAAAAATGTTACTTCCGGTATAATTTGAATGTTTACTTGACACTGATTCCAAAAATATATGGTTCCATATACTTTTATCTTTAATAAGTACAGAAAATAGCTACTTCCGGTTTACACAAGGTCACTTCCGGCTGGATATTTCAAGGTCAAATGGCTTGCAACCTAATGCAAAAGTCCCATGGCTTTATCATGTATAGATATGAGGTAAAAGCAAAGGTCAAAATCTAGAACGTCAAATTTACCTATGACCTTGAGCTCAGTTTCAAGGTCATAAACCAATGACCTCAAATCAAAAGACCCTAGGTCTTAGTTATATATGGTTAATGAGTTATATCACCATACGCGTATTTTTAGATACAAGAGGAGAGAAAACTCTAATTTAATGTTAGCGCACCCATTAAACCAAAATGTATGTTACGACATGTCGCAACTAACAATTTAGTAATAATATGTTGTCGATAACTTATACGGTTTTGAAAAGAAGTGAAAATAAGCCAAAATCAAAATTTAGAATTTTATTTTGACCTTTGACCTTGGCCAAATTTTTTGTTGGACCAAAGACCTCAAATCAAAAGACCCTAGGTCTCTATCACTTATGGTTTACCAGTTAGAAATGCATATCACTTATATCAAATGCATAAGGGAAATAACTCTCATATGGAGTCTCCAGAACGCTTCGGTGAAAACCAAATTCAACATCCTGAAGATATAGCGAGCAATTTGGTAAAATAAATTTGTCGTAATTTTTACGGTTGCGAAGGAGTAGTGGCCACAAGAAAAACAGTATTTGGGGAGATAACTCTTACAACGTAAAGTATTCGGTTAAGCGGTTGTCAGTTTCATAAGCATATAAACTGTTCGATATCTTATACCAAATATCTAAGCGACATCTTATGAAACAACAATACTACGCAAGAAAAAAAATAATAATAATAATAATTAAAATGTCAATTGTTCTTGAACAATTGAGAGGTCTTTCCTTTTCATTATGTAAAATATTTGTTTAAATAAGCGTATAATGCATTGAAAAGCTCTAAAACACACACAAAACGCTTAAAATATGGTCTAAAACACATAATTCGGAATTTGGGACATGACCTTGACTTTTGACCTTATGACCTCTGTCAAGGTCATTGGTCCAGGATGTCATAACAAAAGACCCCATGGGTCTAGGACCTTTGGTTCATGAGTTAAAGCTTATTTTGTCTTTTCTAAAACAGTTAACAGGGGTTATGCCCCTTACGGATAGGTCAAATCTCTTCAGTCAAAATGTAAAAAAGTTGCGCCTTTATCTCCAAAACATTTTTCACTATTTACTATTTCTGTAAGTATTATCGTTTTTGAGATATCCAATAAATAAGTTTTAAGGTCAAAGGTCAAGGTCAACCTCAAAAGCTTCAAAACACACTAAAATCCTTTAAATAAGGTCAAAAACACAAAATTCGCAATTTCGGACATGACCTTGACCTTTGACCTTGTGACCTTTGTCAAGGTCATTGGTCCCAAATGTCATCGTTGAAGTCCCCATGGGTCTAGGACCTTTGGTTTAACAGTAAAAGCTGATTTTGTCTTTTTAAAAACATAAACTAGGGGTTATGCCCCTTATAGAAAGGTCAAATCTTTTCGGTCAATATGTAACAAAGTTGCGACTTAATGATCCAAACATTTTCCACTATTCAAAACTTCTGTAAGTATAATGGTTTCTGAGATCATCCCATAACAAGGTGTATGGTCAAAGGTCAAGGTCAACCTAAAATTTGACCTTGAGGCATTTTCAAGGTCACATCAAATGATGATCATTGGTGAAGATCCTAGGTGTCTACGACTTACGGTTCCTGAGTTTTAGTGGCCAACCGACATCGGTTAATTTTCAAAGGGCATAACCCTACCAAGGAGTCTTTAAATCTTTTCGATCCAAATGTAACGAAGAACCAGGGTCTGGTCCTGCACAAATCCCACCCTTTGGTTTTTGTCTACCTATTACTGTTACGGTGTTTAAATGATAACAAGGTTTTTGATTTCGGCAGATAACTCTGGACCGACAAAATTTTACGACTCACAGGGTGAGTTCCGGATAGGTATTTATGACACTGATACAAAGTGTGAACCTGAAAGGGACATGTCTTACGGTTACGGAGGCAAATCTTGTCAAAGTATGGCGGAAAAAAAGAATAATAATAATAATATAAATCAATTGCTTTTAAAAGCAATTGTAAACGGTCTTTCCCCCCTTCTGAAACATGATTGATTGATATGTGTGTGTGTGTGTGTGTTTGTTTGTTTGTTTGTTTGTTTCTTTCTTTCTTTAAAGGGTCCATATTAGTGTGTTGGTTAAGTTTCTATATTTAGTTAGTTGAAAAGTTTTTATTCTATTTCAGGTCCCGCGCGCGTATTTGTCTCGCGCCAGATTGTGGCGTCACGTGACGAAGCTTTATAATAGCGAAAACTTAGTATTTTATTTCTTTTTAGGTGGAGACGTTGGACAGAGAACATGTATAGCGACGGAGTACACACAATGTATTTCTTTTGTCATTGTAGGTAATTGACGTTTCGATCACAGTTCACGAGCAGTGCATGCTTTGGATTTAATTGATCTGGTGTAACTTTAAAACACATTTGTCGATTATTTTCTTACAATGTACATTTCTCAGCAGCAGCTTGTAACACAGATATTATTATAATGTAGGAGCAGACATTTTATTATAGGATTTCATTGAGAGTTACGGACCTAGCAAGCGATTTTAACGGCATTGCAATTTCTTTTCTCTACGGAAATTCTTCAGAGGTAGCTGCACCACGTTGTTTAATGAAGTTTTAGTACATGTATGCCCTGCTGACTGCAAATTTTGAGGTCGATTGGACTTGTAGTTTCAGAGTATATCTGATAACAAGCATGTGGATTTTTTTTCAGAAGAGATGTAAGAACAATATTAAAATGTCAATTGTTCGTGAACAATTGAGAGGTCTTTCCTTTTCGTAATGTAAAATATATGTTTAATTAGGCGTAGAATGCATTGAAAAGCTCTAAAACACACATAAAACTTAAATTATGGTAAAAAACACACAATTTGCTATTTGGAACACGACCTTGACTTTTGGCCATTGGTCCATGAAGTCATTGCAAGAGACCCGTTATCTTTGGTTCAATAGTTAAAGCTTATTTTGCCTTTTCAGAGATCGTTAACGGGGGTTATGCCCCTTACGGCAAGGTCAAATCTATTCGGTCAAACTGTAACAAAGTTGCGCCTTAATGACCCAAACATTTTCCACTACTGAAGTCTTCTGTAAGTATAAGGGTTTCTGA
>JAASAO010000768.1:0-48858 GCA_017311375.1 Mytilus coruscus
ACTCGGCTGAAAGGTTCTTCAAAGGCTGGAATAGGCAGAAGTGGTGCTGGTGGTATTTTCTGGTTAGGCTTACCAACAACCTGGCATATATGGCATGATTTGCAGTATTCTGCGACATCATTTCTAAGTCTTGGCCAGTAGAAATGCTGCAAGATCTTAAGGCAAGTCTTCCTTATACCTAAGTGTCCACCAAGGGGTGTCATGGGCAAGACCAATAATTTCTTGCCTATAAACTTTCGGCACCACCACTTGGTATACCACTCTCCATTCCTCCTCTGGGGTAGCATCAGGGGGCCTCCACTTTCTCATTAAAATGCCGTCTTGATGGTAATAGCATTCGGCCACTTTGTCTGCTTCCTCCTGTGGTTGAGCCCTCTTGCAGAGCTGAAAACCTTAGGGTCTTTATTTTGTTCTTCGACAAATTTCCTTCGGTCTAATGAATGGCTGTTTACGTCTGGCCATGGCATAATTACATTCTTGCTAATACTAGGTGGTCTTATTACGGCCTTCTCTGAGCTACCGGGACCTTCAATGTCGGCTAGAAAGGTGTCAGAAAGGTCCATGTAATCAAACTGGTCTTCTTGCAAATCCTCATTTTGCTGTTTTCAGCCATCGCCCTAGTAACGACACAAGCTGGATACAGTTCAGCATCATCTTCAGGTTATTTAACATCTACCATCGGTTCACTGGTGACAATTGGTTCAGCAACCACTTTGTTCCTAGCTAGATCATTTCCTAGCAATAATGAAACACCCTCAACAGGGAGATTAGGACGAACACCCACAACAACTGGTCCAGTTATCAAATCTGACTTCAGATAAATACGATGGAGGAACATCTATACAACCTAACTCCACACCTTGTAACAAAACGGAGGCACCAACAGAAGTCTCCTCGGACAAAGGCAACACACCTTCTAACAATAAAGACTGAGAAGCTCCAGTGTCCCGTAAAATCTTAATAGGCTGAGGAGTAGTATTATCAACAATAGAAACAAACTCATCAGACATAAAAGGTTTATAATCCTCCATGTAATCACAAAACTGGACTTAAAAGCCTGACTCGCAGGACATTCCAACGTATTAGTAACACGGGTGTCGTACAAGCACTGGTCTTAGGCTTATTATCTCTTTCATTCTTCTTCTGGAGTCTAAAACAATCAGCCATCAGGTGACCATTCTTTTACAATAAGCACAAGTCAGTGACTTCTTCTCAAAAGTATCAAATTTTGGACTAGACATATTATAACTAGACTGATTCTTATTCTGTGCAACAGGCTTACTAGCAGTACGCTCAGTGCTTTGATTCTTGTAATTTCCACTGAAGTATTAAAATTTTGACCTTTGAAACTTCTCTTATGTAAAGGGTATAATTATCGGAAATAACAGCTGCATCTTGTAATGTCTCAACAGTTTTGTCATCTAAATGTGTTTTAAGTCTAAATGAACACACTGCTTGAACTCTTCTAATAACATCAATTGTCTTAAATTATCAAAATGTTTATCTATTTTCTTTTACGTAAGCCATTTATCAAATAGATCTTCTTTTTCCCTAGCAAATTCAACATAGGTTTGTGAATCAAACTTTTTATAAGACCTAAATTTCTGTCTATATGCTTCTGGCACTAGCTCATAAGCTTTTAAAACTTCTTTTTTAACCTTGTCATAATCAGAACTATTTTCTGATGAAAGTGCTGAGTAAATTTCAGCGGCCTTGCCCTCAAAAACACTTTGCAGCATTGTAGTCCAAAAAGGCTTCGGCCATTTCAAATTTTGAGCAATTTTCTCAAACTGTGGAAAAAATTTATCAACTGTTTTTTCACAAAATTTGGGAACCAAACGTATGTTTTTGCTGCATCAAAATTAAAATGTTCTGATTTTGATTGGAATTTAGTGTTGCTTTCTTCTTTTGCCATTTCAATTTTTATTTTCTCCATCTCTAACCTTTCTTTCATTTCAAGTTCTGCCTGTTTTAATTTAAATTCATCTTCTTTTTCTTTTATTTTCTCCATCTCCAATCTTTCCTTCATTTCAAGTTCTGCCTGTCTTTCATCTTTTTCCAATTGTTTTATTTTGATTTCGTTTTCCAATTGTTTTAATTTAAATTCATGTTCTAATTCAAGCTGTTTTAATTTGGTAGCATCAACATTTTCGACCTTAAGTTCAAGAGCCTCTTCACCTAAAATTTCTGTGTCAACTAATTTGTCTATTACCAAATTTTTTATAATTTGTTTTCTCATAGATACTCTAAAGTCTAATTTCAGATGCTTAGCAAGCAACACTAATTCCTCTTTCTTTAAATTATCAAACTTCTCCAGGTCTGGCGTTTTCAAAAATTTACCGGCATCAAATGCCATTTTGTAGAATTTTGTTGGCTAGTTCTAATAAAAATACTGAACAAATATTTAATAAGATATTAACGTTATCCCGGACTTGAGCCCCAATTTATGTTATGAACAGAAAATCGACTTTTGATTGTAGCCAACAAAAGACACAAATCAATAATAAAATGTAACAAGATTTATTATACACTAGTTTACAAAAAGTATTACACAAAAAGAAATGTCAACTTAACTGTCAAAATATGAGTCCAATCTTTTATCTTTTCTTTATCCGGAAATCTTCACGGAATCCACAGAATATTATATTCAATTGGTCACAATCTAGTATGATGTAGTTTGTAAATAAAAGTGTCAATCCAACTGTTGAGAATGTTGATGTCTATCGATGTCTAAGTCTATCTATGTCTATGTCCAAATCTCTATATTCAACTAACTTTTGTGTCTGCATTTAAATACTCAAACGGAAACTTCTAGACAACGCTAGAAATATAAATTACGCATCTTTTGTTGTGATCATTCTGGAAACATTATGTAAGTGAAATAGAAAGTTCTAATCATTCCATGAGTATTAGTGATTGTTCCAGTGAATTCTAAACTGCATAGTTGTAACACAATGTGTATGTAAACATTCTTAGGCCACACAAACCAAGTTAGCCAACTAAATAAATATACAACGTATATATTTTAATAAAAAGACAGGAAATATGTCGGTTAAACAAAAGTTCAAATCTAATTGAAATTTAAAGTGCCCATGAACTCACTGATCATGCACGAGTGATTCTATTCATTAAAAGTGTCCGTGTAACAACTAAAAGTGTCCGTGTATCATTTAAAAGTGTCCGTGTAACACCCGTTAATGTACTGTTTTTCTATAGCTCTGCTGGGGCAAAGTCGTACAAGTTTTGATTATTTACATTAATTGAACAATACCTACTGTTAGAGGTCGGTCAATTTAGGGACGACCATTTGATATTCTGGAAAGGGGGGACAGGAGGATTTTGAAAATAAATAACTCAGCCTTGGTAATCACAAAATAAATGTTTTTTCTGTGGTAGTTTGAAAATAAATTACCTGACTTGCAATGTATTGAAAATAAATAACTCAGCAGGTCTAATCGAAAGTATGAGATGGCACCAGATTCTTCATAAATTCATCTTTTTTCCAAAAAAAAAAATCGGGAAACACTTCCCATATCTTTTAATAATAAAAGTATAAATATTATTTAAATATACTTGAAATGTCAGAAAATTGGTTTCATTTAACTTGAGGTTAATTGTCTCAGGAACACTTACCTCACTTTTATTAAATCAGGGCCGTAACTACATTGAGACAAATGCCTCATGTAGGAAATTTCAAAGCCAAACGCTTGTTTCCATATCAAATTGTGTTCACTGTGAGTGCCTTGCAAGAAGCAAGTTCTGTTCTCCTCAGACGTAGCCCCTGATTTTCGGGATCAATGTTTCTTATTTATTTGTCTTTTGTTCATTGATTGCCCTTCTATATTCTGTTAGTGTTGCATTCATTTTGTAATTTAGTAATTTTATTATTAACTTGATCATGAGTTTAAAAACCACAGCAGCCACAGACTTAACTATGTGAATTACATTTTGCTTTATCATGCATATTTGTCTTTTGATGTTGTCCCTAGAAACTTAAGTCTTACACTGAATCTATAACGTGATTTTGCTTTGAGACCAAAATATTGTCAAAAATTATTAAAACAGAACTTGCATTTTCAGTTTAAGAAAGGGTCTGGGAACACCCAGAAAGCATGATTTTGCATCATTTGTTCTATAGCTTCTTGGGCCTTCAGTGGTTCAAAACCCTTCAAAACATTTTTGACTCGCTCCGCTCGGCGAAACATGTTTGCCAATACTTTTAAAAGAGCCTTAGTTACAACAAAACTTTAATACTGTGTATGTAAGCAATACATGTATATGCATTGGGGATATAGAAGATTCATTTCTGCAGAGGATAATAATTAATTCTGATTAAATGGTACATAATGACTTGACTATACATGTATTATTTATAATAAACAAATAATTTAAAATTGTATGTTTTCGAATATTATAAATTTAGTTGTGAAAATAAATAATCAGTCCCTTGCTTTAATGAAAATGAAAATCTTGCTTCAATAGTGCAGAAAATAGATAATCTGTCCTCTTAGTTTACAAAAATAAATAACCGATCCAAAACAAATCCTCCTCCCCAGAATATCAAATGGTCGTCCCCTTAAAACGTCTCCAATCGTATCAGGTGCGTTGACCTATACGTATCTGGGGACATACTAAAATAATTTGTCGTACTATCCTTGAGTGAAATATCGTTGAATAAGGAGCTGCGCTTACGGGGTACGTGACACTATGTGTGTTTTAGCTATAGGTTTCGAACTAATGTATCATGCAATGACACTGAGATTCAAGTCCCGCAAGAGTTTTGATACCGCCACAACATTGACTTAACTTCGGGATCAAGTATTTCTAAATGTGTATTGTTATATCTCATAAAACAGATACGTTAACGTCAACGTATCTGATATGAGTGGATACGTTTTAAATTGACCGATCCCTACTACTAAGAACTGTTGGTGACTTAAACAATTAAAATAATTGTTTTATATACGTAACCAACTATAATGTCCAAGCAAATTACATATTCGCGTAACCAACTATAATGGTAGTAACGTCGTCATATCGAGGAACGTTTAGTATAGTGATTTTGTCTTGATTTGGTTCAGTCAGTCATGGTTTAGTCTGTGTTTTTGAATAACAAACAATGGTAAAATGTAAACATTTGATTTTTTGGTTTGATATATGTTCGACATGGTTTAGTTGTGTAATTGATACATGTATATCATACATTTGAAAATAAAATAAGTGAGATAAATGAACAAATGAACAAACATGATACCATTATTTAGATAATTTAAGCCCTTAGTGTTATTGAAAAAAAAAAACGACGTCAAGGATAACAGATTCAATGAAACGTATTTCAATTGTAAAATGTCAAGTCTAAAAATATGAAAGTCCATATAGGTATGTTATCAAATTAGCATTTAGAGTAGAGTTCTGCTGTCAATATTATGAGCAGAGCAGTGTAGATTTATTTTCAATTCTGGGAAACCTAAATCACTTAACCATGGAGACCGATGTCTCTCGATTAAAAAACATCAGAGATGGCAATAAAAGTATTAGAAGGTATGAGATGATTGCCAATGATACAACTCTCCATCAAATACAAATTACGTTGATGCAAGCAAATATAGGTCGCCCTTTAAGCTTTAACACTGTTCAAAATCAATACAAAATAGTAACTATATAAGGTTCCGACATTAGAAAATAAGAAATAGTTCAATCGAGAAAACCAACGGCAAGACTAGTTACATGTACGTATTACAGATCATTACAGCATTCCTCATAGCATAATAACTATATAAAAAATTGGATATGCCAAAAGAATGCTTAAATATTTACAGAAGTTTGTTCAGAAATGACCTTAGACTAATATTTAGCAAATGATGGTTTAAGAAATAAAGCTTGTATTTATTTTTTACATGTTGTCCTTCGGGCATCTCAGCTTTGACTTTTACAGACAACACTAGATGTTATTGCAAATCGAATTCTATTATTCCACAATATAAAACAAATTTAAGCTTCACGAGTGGTCTTGGAAATCAGAACTTAGATGAAATAGTAAAATTGCAGATCGTTTGATTTTGATCCGGATTATTCAAAATAAATTTTGCTATTCCAAACAAATCAAGTCTGTATTATACACCAACAGTTCTTCAGAAATCAATACAACTTTGAATTATAAAGGATTTCTGAGATCTCTATATATAGATCTATTTTATATGCATAATTCTGTATAGATCACTTATACCGAAGGTTGATGGTAACTGACGACTTTAAAAATTTTTAAATTCTTGCGTAGCTTAACATAATTTCCTTTGTCGACGTTACAAAGAGAAATTACCCATGTACTCTGTGATTTATTTACTCAATATCTGACAGTTGTCAAATCCTACTGGAAATTAAAAGTCAAAAAATTATATCATGTACTCAAAATATGTTTTACATATATTTGATTTTCCATAAACTAAAAAAAAGATAATGTTATTCCGCTCTATTTGTTGTTGTTCAAGGCCGATTTAGAGCTTGACATATTGTATAGATTGTGTACTAGTGTGAAGCTAGCCGGCGTTAATATTCACGAGGCTAGCCGTCAATAGTATTCATGAGATGAGACCGCGTTCGATGAAGTCTTCACACTTGTAGATTGTTCTTTTTGTCAGTTGGTTGCAGCGAAGTAAACTTCAACCGCACACCACATTTGTGTTCATATTCGGAAAATCAATAGAAATTCATGAAGTTGTGATTTTTACGGGGAGTTGTAAATTAAATGTAACTTTGTTTTTTTTAACCATTTTCTGATTTGAGAAGAAAACTTATGCGCACACAAAAAATGTATATCAATAAAAAAATACACAAAAAAAGAAAAATGATTTTAGCGTTATACAAATGTAATGGCATTAAACTGTCTGCTGTGTGTTGTTTTGGGTCTATGCTAATAAGCCCGTTTACGGGACGTATTATGGTATACTGTCCGTCCGTTCGTCCGTTCGTCCGTCCGTCCGTCGTCAACTTGTCGGACAATAGCTCAAAAACGTTTTAACCAATTTGCATGAAACTTTGGAGAATTGTTTATATCTATTGACGTGAGCTCCTTTCGATTATTATAAATTTTAGATTTTACGTTTCCGAGTTATGGGGTTTTATTCACTAAAAAAGGAGGATTTTCCAGTTTTCGGACAATTACTTAAAAAATGCTTTAAGCAGTTTTCATGAAACTTTGGTAGCTGTTTTATATCTATTAAAATAACCTCTCTTTAGTTTTTTTATATATATTTCTTATATGACATTGAGAAGATATGAAACTTTATTCTTTGAAAAAGCGACGGCCGTATCATGCGCTCATGGCGCAGCTATTTTTTTACATTCGTGTGTTTTGTTCTCTTCTGTCTAGCTGGTTTAATATTATGATTTATTGGATTTTTTTTTTCGAATGACGCACTAGTTTCCCCCGGCCGAAAGAAAAAAAAAAAAAAAACACAAAATAAAGATACCACAACAAAAACAGACATGACTTATTTGCCACAAGAAACGTATATGACGACGGCTGCATACTGCTGACCATGAAATTTTTCAAAAATACTGCGTCCAGTCCCACATTGGTTGTTTTTTTGTAGACACAAGTTTGATCAGATATGGCAAATCTCTGTTTTTGCTTACGGCTTGGCACACCCTTCCGAGGTCTTGATATGGACATTTTCTCATATGATTAAAGGATAAAAGAACCCGAATCTTACCGGTCTGTATTGTATGACTCCTAAAGTCGCTCATCTATACATCTCTGACAATTTGTAACCAACATTCGGAGATTAGTTTAGGCGAAAAAGAGTTTCATTGAATGACAGAACAAACGATTTATGTCGAAGGCCTTGATTTTTCGTGAGATATAGGAATTTCTGGACTAACAAAAGGTGTAATACCACCAGGGGGAAGCAGATAAGTCTTCAACATTTCCTAAATATAGGCTCATCAGAAGAAAAAAAAAGATTGTGCTCAACCCTGCCCCCCCTTTCCAAAAAAAAATTACAACTTTGCATTATTTAACCTAAGAAAATACCAAGGCAAATACATTGGCTCCCCCCTCACACAAAAAATTTGATAAAATAAAAAATAATTACTCCCTAAATTCAAACATTTGCAACCCCAAAAAAAATAAGATCTAAAAAAATATGACCTCCAAAACATATTATGCCGGGGCTCGTTTATTAACTTGCAGTGATTCCCCGCCTCTCCCTGGGACCTACCCATTGTCACCTTTTGGTGTGTCCATACACCAGAGTGAGGCTCACCTATGGAACCGTTCTTTCAGCGAATAATTGCGTTTTCGTCCTGAACATTCATGAAATATTTGCCACTGGACGTTAAGTGACAAATGATCATATATAATTTGTTAATCTATAATTAGAGCTCAAAGTCGAATTTAGGAGTGAGGCGCACCCGAGTGCCTCTACTCAGCAGACACATTCCTAGCCTCCTATTCAAAATCTTCGGCTTGGTCTATTATATACAGCTAAGTCAGAGACAGAGACGGTTTAATTTTCCAAAACACCCAAGTTCTCCGTTTTTTCTTTCAGTGTAACTTTATTTGCATTGATGTTGATGATCATCTATTTGTTGGTTGGCTGTTGTCTCGTGGACATTTATGCTATATCTAACTGATTGTAGTTGCATCAAAACTGTTTGTGAGGGTGTTGGTGTGTGTGATAATTGTCCCCCCTCCCCATTGAATTGACATTGGATTTCACATATTCGTTCGTGTTAACATCTTTTGTAAATGCTAAATGCACCACTGATTGGTCCACAATTATTAGTTGATTAAAACAAATTAACGACGTGTACAACAGTTTAAACAAAATTTATCTGTAACTGTTCATATAAAACCATTAGCACATAGTTTTCTTTATTTTGGAAAGCAACATGAAATGGAGCAACATCAAATCAAATCAAATCAAATTCTTTATTTCCTGATCACATGGCCTTCTCGGGCATTACAAAATTTAACACGATCATTCACACTTTCATACCAATCTTTCTAACTCCGCTCGCTCCGATAATGTTTATAAGATACAGTACATTAGAACATAAATAAAAGTCGTCATATAAAGCATAAATCATAAAAGTCCAGTTTGTGAATAAAAGGAGATAACTCTGATTGTAAAAATAAACATTTTCGTTTTATCAGGTAGATGATGATTATAATTGATTACAAGTATGCTGTTTTCTTACTGCAAAGTTAAGCTTTAAAAATTCACACAATAATGATAAATGTGTGTTGTCTTCATTTACCATTTTCCATATAAACAGGTTATTTGTACTTAGATATTTTACATTGGGGAATTGGTTATCAACCTGAGATGTGTTTCTTCTATGTTTATATTTAGGGCATTGAAATAAAAAATGTACCTCGTCCTCTACTTGGTTTAAATCACAGAACTGACAAAGCCGTTCACATCAGGGAAATTGGTGTAGTTTTCCAAGAGAATGTAGTATACATCAGGTTTTGACCACATGCAGTCGATACTTAATATAGGGCTTGTGTGGATTAAGTGTACATAAAACTAGATATTAAGAAGGATTTTGATATGCATTTTTATGGGAATTACATATATTGAATAAAAAAATGACTAACAAAATAATATGAATTAAGTAATTCACATATTTATATGTCAAAAACTCAAATATTGCTCAGTTAAAAACATGATTTAATCTAAAAAGCCTGAGTTGACTATTTGATTTTCAGTTGGATTGGTGATTTTTTGCTGATTGAAATTTATTTTACACTTGTTGATAGTACGACTTATTTATTTAGCGCGAAAATTGTTTTAACAGTTTTAGCAGCACGTGGTTATTTTGTTCTCAAACACATTTCCTCTGAAATTTACTGGATGTCAATTTGATTTTCTGGAAAGCGGCAGGAGGATTATGAGAGCGAATAACTTGACCTTGTAAAAACAGAAAAAAAAAAAAAAAAAAACTGCACAAGGCAGGATAAAAAAAAGAATAATCTGCCACACATTTCTGCGGAATCAAATGTGTACAGAAGTAAAAATTTATTTTTCACGCGGACAAAACAAGCAAATGAATGATCATTCCGAAAAAAAGAATCCTTCTACCCCCGCCCCCCTTTTCCGTCAATAATATCAACTGATCTGGTCGTCCCCTTGTACAAGTATGGAACTTTACCTATATATTAGGTTAAAAAGAAATGTGAATTAAGGTGTATGACCCCTTCTGTGTATTACAAATTTTTCAATTAAGAAATAGTTACATTACATGATTATATGTTTCATTAGAATCCGTAAATTTGATTTGCTGACAACAGCCGCAAGGCACTGCAATATATTTTATTTCTGTATAAAGTACAACAGCTATGACTGCACGTGCTATCCGTGACAATATTAAAATAATGGACGAAAACACAAACGAAAAGCGTGATATAGCATAAATATGTAATTACAAGAGTTGAATGCTTTTTTTTATAATTTTATAGGGTTGTAAAAGCGTTGATCGTGCGCACATTTTTAATATGAATCGCTTCCGCACTTCATACAAAATGTGTTTCGGTTAACGCTTTTACATAACTGAATGCTTCTTTTTATAATTTTATTAGGGTGTAAAAGCGTTGACCGAAGCACATTTTGTATGAAGTGCAGAAGCCTTTAATTCTAAAAATGTGCGCACTATCAAAGCTTTTACAATCAAATTAAAAAAAAGAAGCATTCAATTCTGATAAATACATTCTAATGCCACAACTATATATTTAAGAATTATAAGCTGTTTTTCGTAATTTTTTTTTATACATTGTTTTAACATTGTCTTTTAAATGAAACATACATGAATGAAATTATGGTGCAGTGATACTAAAAAAAGCAAAAAATATTGAATACAAGAGATTTCGTAGATTTTTTCCAAGAATTTATGATAGTGGAGTGAAAAATGTGCTTATTTTACGACTTTAATAGACCGGCATAATTGCAGGCTAAAAATTATATTTTTGCAAAGCCAGTACTTTAATCTTACTTTTTTGCCCGGTCGTAGTCATTTCCTGCGATGCAGTTTTTCATGAAATGGAAAGAAAACGATATGTTGATTTTTTTTTCGTTCAAAATCATGAAAATGTACTTAACAAAATATCTTACGTTTTTTTCTATTGTATAGCCCTCAAACTCCTAATTTAGCACTCAATGAAGAGTTTGAGTGCTTATTCCATGTATTCATATTGTAAAACTATAATTCTCTCTATTTGCCTTATCATGGTCGTTTTCACTCATTTTTGAAAATATGCACTCTGTTTTATATTTACGGAATGGTTACGACATTTGTAAATTTAAATTACATCCGTATTTTTCAAACTTTTTGAGAAAAAAAGTTAAAAAAAACTTCATTTTGAAAGGTTTTCAGATCACTCCGGCTCACTTTTTCAAATACATTCACGTTTTTTACATATTTTTAACAGACATTATAATTCAGTGAATTTCCGGATCTATTTCTCCATCCTATACGAAGTAAATATACTTTTTATTGACAAATCGCTTCAGCCCTGCATCGTGCCATTGTTTGTGTTTCTGTCAATTAAATATGATAGTATCGATATTTTTGTGTCACAAGTTTATTGACAATGTTTTTAAAAGTTTTTGACTAATAATTTTTTGTCTAAAAGATATTTTATCGTGTTTTTACTATAGTTAAAATATATTTTTCTAAAAGTAAAAGGCAAATTCGAGCGGATAAGTGTTATTCCCGGAATATGTCTACTTTTAGTAGTCCACTAATCACTGACATCTTAGAAAGATAAAAGAAGCCGTGCTTCAAACAACTGGAACTTTTGAATTATTTATAGGATATAAACAAGTAAAAACGTTTCCTGTCTAACTGCAAAAGAAACTGTAAGCCTTTATAATTGAGCGAATACAAGAAAAGAGGTTGTGTGCCACCAACTCCATGAAGTTTGTATAGTTCGCTTAATGATGTTTGTAGTCTGTTCTGACCAGAATAATGTCCACACTTTTTGACTAGACTGCTAGTATTTTCTGCAAGCATAAATAGTACAAACGAGACAAAAATCTACGTTATATTGAAGCTGATGAAGGACACTAAAAATAATAGAATTATAAAAAAATCCGAGATTTAGAATTAAAATCACTCCTTTTTCACAAGAATTTAAAACCTATGTCCTTCGCTACACTAAACGATGAGCTAGGTGTTTCACAAGAAAGATTCTCATTGCCTGATTGATAACACCCATGACGACTTGCTTGTTCACAACAAATCTTTGTCATGTCTTTTCTTTTGGAAAATACTGCTGCTACCTTCTTCACGAATTGAAAACAACGTGTGCTACAGCCAAAAACAACCCAGTGTAGGTCAGAAAAACATTATGGAAAATCAATATATAGTTATACGGAAACAGTAAGCAGGGAAATCAAATGTAAGGATCAGTAGTTCAATCTCAATTTCTGAAGCCATTCAAGCAGCTAGCTATTTAAAATTTATCTGGCTAAATATTGTCATAAATTTAAACGGAAATTTAGACAATAACTATAAATGAAGTCCAAACATTACATTCAACCGCCTCAGTAGCTCCCAGATAAATGCAGTCATTAAATATATTAAATGGAACTTACCCAACACCGTCTGAAATATCTATGTCATATTCCACACAATACACTCCTTACTTACGAAGTGTTTAATGTGAATAATTGATGCTTACGCTTTCAATGGTGTGGGTAATCACAATGCTTCTCAACTTCCTGCGGACAAGATGTGCAAAGTCTTGGCAATAGAAAAATGTATAGTTGCATTAAGGAACTATTTTTACCCCATTCCATCTTCATTTGGCATGAGAACTACACCTTCAGTTCGGATAGATATGAATGACAATCTAAATTCCCATAGCTTTTGTGCATCATACTCTGAAGTACGAAGATATCTCTCTTACTGAGAATATTTTGAAATATGGCAAAATCCAATCATGTCATATGTATCTAACGCTATTGCTGCGTTTGAAGAAGGTGGTCATATAATACAGGAAGGAGCTTATAATATTAACATCAATGCTGAGACAGTTACAAACCTTTCACTTTATACCTATAGCTGTCTTTCCGTATTAAAAAGACACATCAAAAGCTATTCTAAGTTCCTTTTTGAGGTTAAACTTAAACTATCAAGATATTTGACGCATGATGATTCTAATACCAAACTTATGGCATGCTTACCAATAGACAGGTTAAAAAAACTAAATTGACCTTGTTTTTCACTTGCTAACGGGGACATTGAGTCTTGTGTTAAAGAAAAAATAAATACATCTGACATATCTTGGATATCACTCCGACTTATTTCAAGACAAAACTTAGATCCAATTCCCATTTCTGTAGAAAATGCTGAAAAAATTGTCCCAATTCTTGCCGGATTTTACAAAAGGCTTTCATAATTCAAATTTGAAGATAAGCTTCTAGCCTTTGCTCTGGTCATTGACACAAAACCTAGCAACATGGAAACATTTATTATATATACCACTATGAAACAAGGTTAGACATGTTCATCAAAATGTTGTGCAGACGTTTGACCAGCAATTGTATGTTGTTGCCCTACGAGAAAAATGGCCTATGCAACGTTACTCACTCCCACATTATAAGAATAGGAGGATTCCATTGGCTATCATCTTCTATGTATCAACTGTTGGTAAATTATTGGTTTTAGCTGGGCTATATGACTTATGTGTTGACTCTGAAATTCATGCTTGAAATACACATGATACAGTAACAGATTCTTATTTCCGAATAGTTTATGAGGCTCTCATGGTTGCTTTATTTAAAACATTTTTCAATTGAAGCATAGACATAAACTGTATAAAATTATTGAACCAAATGTATGGAAAGTGTTCCTTGACTGTCATAATTCATTTTCTTGTCTCATCCAAAAGAACTGAAAGCAGTGAATGTGTTTTTACTGTTTTTAAAGACCATACATATGTTTGAAGAATTGAGAACAACTACCGGTTTTCTTCGAGGGACCTATGTCATTAGAGAGTCTTCAAGATCTTATTTGTACATGCAAGGGTAAAGAGCTTGACATAAAAGCTGTGTATACAATACATATAAGTTGGCTTGTACAAGTATGTGATCGTGTGGAGGGTATGCGAAATGTAGGAATCATCTTACTCACCAAGCAATTTCTGGAGAAGACGACGATGAAAACGATGTCTAAACATTATGTGTAAAGACAGAAATATTCGAAAAATTATTTCGTACAAATGTTCTACAGTATAGAACTCATGGAGTGTGGATACCACTTTGACTATGCGGAATGTTTAAACCCAATTATTAACGATGAGAAGCCCGGTGTTCTAAAAATGTTGTGCACTTTGCATGTTAATGCACCCTTGCAGCAGCACTTTCTGAGGGGTCCATAGTAGGCTGCTGATGTCGAAATCCATACCCATACAATCTAAATGTTCATAACAGAACAATATACGCTAACCAACAGTACTTCATTTGAACCATTTTATTCAGTTACTTAGTGAAATATTTGCCGCTTGCAACCGGTTTATAATTAAACAGAAACAGTTCGATTCTTTTATGAAACCATAAAGTTCAGAAATATATCTTTAAATGTGCATGTAATGTAAAAAATAATCAATTGAAAGCAATTTTCTGTTTCGACTCTGCCTTTTTCTTGTTGCCCACCTGAATTTCCCTAAAAATGGCCATTTGGTGATAACACTTTTTTTTCAAATTGACTCGAAAATGAATTGCTATTGTTTACTCTTTCATTAAAGGAGTAATTTCTTGCCTATTTCACAATTCGGATATTGTTTTCTGATTTTGAATAACCATGATAACCCCTCGTGAAATTTTTTAACACTAATGAAAATCTCAAGTACCGAACTTTGACCTCAAATTTGAAAAGAATGCACCATTTTTCGATTCTACGACCAGGCAAAAATTAAAGTTTAAACATTTTTCCGAACGAAAAATTATAATTTAGCCTGCAGGTAAGGTGGTCCATTAAAGTTGAAAATGTGTTGGCTTGGTCACTCCATTATGCGAATACACCATCAGGATCTAAATTGATTTTCTCCAGCCATTATTAGATTTTATGTGACTATATTTCTTTAACTTATAAGATGCATTATAACTTCTAGCTCTAGCATATCTAGTGTATAATAAGATAAGTATACTACATATCTATACTACTAAAATAACGAGGTCCAATTTGTTAGCCGGCATGACGTTAAAAGGAAGAATCAAAGAATTCAATTTTATCATTGTTTATTAATATAGGACAATGTTGTTGATTAAAAATGACACCATTCAAGGCCCTTTTGTTTTCCATATAATTAATATTACCAAAACTAGCAAGTTGCCGTACAGTTGAAAACAAGTTGCCGTACTGTAAATCTGTAAACATGAGCAAGTTGCCATACCCTAGGCTTGATTGAATTTTACCGTTATTCTTTTGATAGCGAATTTCAGTAAATATGAAGTCACACTATCAAAATCTAAAAATGTGTCTGGATAAAGAAAGAAAAACAGTTAAATATCTGGCCAGCGGGAGGTCGGAGGGCGATCGACCTCGAAATGCTCTGGTACAAAGTGAACAGTTTTGGAGTAGAACACAAAATCTTGCCTATGTTTGTGCCTTGTTGACATAAACAATTAAAGCACTAAAAATTATTAGAAAATCGTTTCACAAGCCGTAACCTCATCAAAACGGTAGAAATGGTTTAAATTATAGGAATTCTAACTTTGTTTATTTTTTTTTCTCCATTCTCTCCGCTTCGTTGGTACCCAATTTCCGGTGCGATGATACATATAGAATAATACATGGCAAAATCCGTATCGCATGCTGTATCACCACGAGGAACCAATATCAGTCCCGAGGGCCGAAGGTCCCGAGGGTTGATATTGGTCGAGTGGTGATACAGCATGCGATACAGATTTTGCCATGTATTGATCTGTTTATCATATATTTTAATAGAATCAGATTCATGATATATTACAAATCCGTGATTTATTCTTTTTTTTTTTTAAATCCGTCAATCGTCCGAAAATATGAGAATATGTAGTTTTCAGCTGACTTGAAATTTGTTCATAAACTTCCTTACTTGCTTATCCAACTCATTTCATGATAGTCATAACAAAATTCGGGATCGTTCATACTGAACGATACATCCGCATCGTAATGTCTCTAATAACCTCATAACATGCTCAACAGAGCTATGAAACTGGCAAATAATATATTTTAAACCATGTATTTTCGCGTATTAAAATGCATTTACTAACGATACTGTCAGCTGTTTCCTTTTGTAAAATTCAACCTATCTTCCCAATATTTGTTGTCAAGTTTAACCAAGTTTCACTGTGAACTTTATTTTCATATTATACTGCAATCTGATCTCATTTGTATACATGAGGGTGTGGATCCTTCATTTCTGTTCTTCTCTATTCTTTATATTCTAGCAACCCATTATTCTCTAGTCTTCATTTTCTGGCCAATTTTTTTATTCTGTATTTTTTTTAGCCCATTTTGCCCATTATTCTCTTTTCTGTAAACCCCATCCAGACCCTCCTACATAAATGTGGATAATAATGTTACCAAGTATCATCTATTCAAAGATTATGGACAGACAAACAGAGGGATTCCTATATATATATATATATATATATATATATATATATATATATATATATATATATATATATATGAACTGCACATTTTCGACATGGTACCAATTTTGCTTCACTTAATATGTGCATACTTTATTTACTAAAATCTCTTCAGTAGTGCTTGAAGCTAAAACGTTGACTAACATGTGTTTTTTCCAGGGGGAAATATATACATACTGAATACCGTGATTACTTCAGGAGCTTGTGCAACCCCATCATTTATTATAACTAAAACATTGCACTTGGAATTTCCAATAATGAAACTCTGATGCTGATACTAATGAATAAATATTAATATAACGTCATTATATTTTTAATTTGACAAACAAAACAATAATATCACATCAAGGATCATATTACAACAAAACAAAATAACAACTACACCAGGTTTAATACTTGTATTAAAAGAGAAATCTGGTCATTTGTTAAAATAAATCAACATTTTGTTTTACAAGTATATGGTGTCAGATTTTTCTTTCTCATCTTCTTTTTGATGCATGTAATTTATAAATTTCCTTTTTCCCATTTAGAACCTCATATTGATATATGTACATGTAATATGTTTTAACACCACTTTTAATATTTGCATTATTCAAAACAATTGGGAATTAGAAGTGAACATTGCTATTTAAACACTTAAGGAAAAAAAACAATGTACATACATGAAGAACATGTATTGATAATTAATACAAATGCTTTAGAATAGTGATTTATAGATTCCATACTTTTATTACCTCAGTTCGATTGCACCAAAGTTAACACACATACATGTACATGCACTTTTAAACAAAATACTAGTGAAGAGAGAATGGGTCTTTTGATAATTTTTGTAATGAAAATTCTAGTCTGAATCTGTGTCCTAAATGACCCATTTTCTCTTGCAAGTATTTGGTTTCTTATTTTCCTTCTGGCCCTCATTTGGATGCATGTAATTTATAATAACGTCACCTTTGATATTTGCATTATTCAAAATAATTGGAAGAAAACATTGCTGTCTATAACCTTGAGCAATATCTATATTAGGAAAAGTGTCAACATCAGCAGTAGTGCTAGCAATTGTTTTAAACGGAACTTCTGGAGCAATGTTTGTAGCATGTGTATTGTGATTGATTTGTACTCTTTCATAGTTAGCATTTTCATTTAAAGCAGTTTCGACGATTTCCTGAGATGCACGGAATAAGAGCTAATCCTCATTATCATTTGGAATATCATCAAAACAAGTTATTGTACTATCTTCAGCAATGGTATTGGTCTTGTTGAAATTTGTAAGGACAGAAGACATTTCTCTCTGTTGATTAATTGATGATTTAGAATAATTATTGATGGATGCCAAACTTTTATGACCGGAGTGCTGCTGCACCAATGTATCCTGGACTCCGTTATGTATTGAAGTAGTTACAATGTATGCCAGTCTTTCTCGCACTGTGGTTTACTTTTCATCCTTTTATTCCGCCTTCCTCTGCCATCGTCTTAACTATTTTAGCAATGGTGTGTTTACCCATAGCCATATTTTTGAACCATTCACTGCTGGATACCTTGTTGTTTATTCCTACATAAAACTTTGCCTCATCACCCTTCATTTTTACAGGTCGCTTTTGAGCATACAATAAGTACATATGGATTGGACATCTTTGATTTCCTGTAAATTTAAAATAATAATTATAATTCATATTATACCCATGTTAAACTTGTTCGATTTTTAGGCTCGTTTTAGTTTTTGTTTATGTGCTGTTTTGTTTTTTGTCCCTTTTCGTCTCCCCGGACGTGTTTTTCGCCCTTGCATGGAATTTCCTCTTTTTCTCCCCCTTTTTTTTGACACTTCGGTATTCTCACTTTTCATGATTTGAGATAACTGACAAGCATTGCCAATTACTTACAAAATGTAATATTTGTAATCTGAATAATCAATCTCTTACATGCACTTACGGTTGCCTATAATTGTTTACATCCACTTTATTTGAGCCTACTATACGGTATGGGTTTTTTTTTCATTGTTGAAGGCCGTACGGTTGCCTATAATTGCTAACACCCACTTTATTTGAACTTTGGTGGATAAATGTCTCATTGGCAATCATACCTCATCTCCTTATTTTTATAAGACAAGAAGTACGTTTTATATTTAAAACAGTCTATGGTTAAAACTTTTACCCCATTCCTCAAACATCTTTGGGGGGAATGCTCTCGAATCACTGTTAACATCCGTCCTTGTTTTAGTGGCCCTCTCTGAGTATTCCAAATATCGGTCACCTGACGAAGTCTTCTTGAGCTCCACGTCACCCCATCTTAAATGTTCATGCTCTGTACGAGATCTCATCCCAAAATACATGCTGTTGTTTAGAAAAACAGTGTTTGATAAAGACTTTGCATTCCTGAAAATAAATGATATATTTAATAAATATAACATCTTCAAATTGCACATATGAGGCAGAAGGTATAACAAGGATGTATATAAATCTACATCCTTGCGGCATAACCCCCCTTCTTGGTACACAATATTTCAGGTATTTTTAAAGAGTATTGAGTACGCGTAGGCATGCATGGTACATGGGGGTTCGGAATTGAGTATATTTAGGGCACTTAAGTACTCCCAACCCTCTAAACCTTAATCATACAAACAGACGGACGGACACATATATGAGTTGTACATAAATATTTCATCACGGATGGCGTAAACATCTTTTGCTGAGGAGCAGAAATTCTCCTGTTGAGTTCATGATACTTGTTAAACCGAATGCATAATACATGGACATGGATAATCAATCTTTTTTTTTAAACTACATGTATTTTTGATCTTTTATATATCTATTTTTAGTACCAGCATACACGTTTATAAATTATAGGATTTCATAACATGGAAAAACATGTATGTACTTGCCTCCACCCAATAATCCTTTCTGATACAACATGTCTATTTCCTCTTCAGTAAAGGGTCGGCTTGGTTGGGCCGGTTTCCTTTTCCTTGTTGGCGCAGACATTTCCTTTTTGATGTCAGAACGTCCCTGGAATGTTTAAATTCCTTGTCCTCTATTATGTTTACCGTCAAGCCTTTTTTCCCTAAATATCGGTTTATGCTGCCCTGTATTGATTTAAGAGTATCAGGCTCATATTCTCCGTCATCAGCCTTTTTAGCGGTCATAAAAAACCTTGCAAGAAGCAAATCTAACTCGGGGGAGGAATGGTTTCCACTTCTCTCTCCTCGTTCTGTTGAAATAGCCAGTTTTTAGTTTTCCTTCATCTGATTTCGTCTTTCTGACGGTGTTCCCATTCCTCATCTCCGCCACGAATGCATCTGTTGCTTGCCGGTCGTCATCGCGGGAATTGATTCTGTCTTCTAACCGGAGAATGTCCTCCGAAAGTTCGTTCATCAGTCACTCCCGTTTAAACTGAACGGGGACTCCGTGACTTGGCAGGTGTTGTCGTCTGCCACTGAGAATAATATCCGAGAAGTGCCGGATAGTAACAGATGAGAAGTTCCGAAAGTGTGCGATACGGGGTATGCGATACACTTAATGCGATACGGGTTTAGCTATGCGATACGGGGTATGCGATACACTTGATGCGATACGGGTTTAACTATGCGATACGAGGTATGCGATACACTTGATGCGATACGGGTTTAGCTATGCGATACGGGGTATGCGATACAGAGTAGGTGTTACAGACTGGGGAAAAAAACCTTTATTAGATATACAAAATTACTGTATTAAGTACTAAATATGATCTGATGTTCAGTAGTTGTCGTTTGTTGATGTGGTTCATAAGTGTTTCTCGTTTCTCGTTTTTATATAGATTAGACCGTTGGTTTTCCCGTTTGAATGGTTTTACACTAGTAATTTTTGGGGCCCTTTATAGCTTACTGTTCGGTGTGAGCCTAGGCTCCGTGTTGAAGACCGTACTTTGACCTATAATGGTTTACTTTTATAAATTTTGACTCGGATGGAGAGTTGTCTCATTGGCACTCATACCACATCTTCTTATATCTATATATGATAAACAGTGATAAACGTTTTGTTAAATAGAACCAATGCATGTGATACTCACTCTTCCAAGTGGATTTATTGTACAACAAACGACCGTCTGGTGATATTGAACGATGATGTGTCTGCGTATGGTGGTTGGTCATCTGCCTCTAAAGCATTTTTTCCATATTGTACGAAATGGTAAAGCATTTTGTTCCATATGGTCAAAATGGTTTATGTTCATGGTACGAAATGGCAAATTCATGGTACGAAATGGTAATTTTGGGTACAAAATGGTAATTTTGGGTACGAAATGGCAATGGTACGAAATGGTTATGGTACGAAATGACATTGTCCGTTCGTCCGTCCGTTTGTCCAACAAATATTTTCGTCATACTTTTCTCAGAACTGCTAAACAGAATGACTTCAGATATTGTCAGCAGCTGGACAGTGATAAATTGTAACGTGTGAACACTTTTTTTCGGATCTGTCCGGTATCTACTATCTGTGTGCCGATACATTGAACTTTTCAATGTGTTGAATGAACGTCACACATTTCGCTTATATCAATCACGGAAGGAATTCCCATTTAGTCAGCAGATCTACTGAAATTATGCATGCGAAGAAATTGCTTGAATGGGATGGATAATTGGCTGGTGATTAAATTCTAAAGGCAAATATTACACACAAATCAGGACAAGCATATGTATATGTAACTTGAACCGTGATTTTGTAAAAGCACAACATGCTGAGTCAGATTTTTCAGGCGCTATTTACCTCGCTCCGCGAATATGAGGAGATGTTTGTTATATATTAATTAGAAAGCAACCCAATAAAACACAACAATTACGCATCTAAAGATCAGCAGTCTTTAAAATGAAAAAAATACAACATTTGTAATTATTGAATTGATGTTTCCGACCGGCTTTTCGGAATTTACCTTCAATTATAAAAATAAATGACTCACAATGTGTCAAGCTCTAAATTACTCGCGTCTAGAAAAGTTGTGAATGCATTTAACAGTGACTTTCAAAGATCTGGCAACACTACCCTATATCCAATAAATAGCACATGAGTTTCCCAATTTGGGACAGAGACGTAGACATGGGTTTCTCAATTCGGGACAGAGAAATAGACATGGTATAACTTGTTTTACAACTTTTACACTTTCTTTTAATTCTGATCACTGGAATAATGAAAGGTGCATCACAGAATGATAAATAACAATAATTGTAAAAGTAAGGAGATGTGGTATGATTGCCAATGAGACAAATATCCACCAGAGTTCAAATTACGAATATAAGTACACTTGACTATTGGTATTTATAGTATTGATTCATTTTAAGAATATGACATACAAAAAGTCTGGATGAAAAGTTTCCAGTACGGATGAACATCGCTTAGGACTAAATCACGCGCTCCATTCACTTTATGGCAATAGTGTATTCACACCGGACAAATTTATCAAATCACTAGATGCGGTTTGCGTCAACTAAACTATGGTAGAGTGTGAAACATTTGTTTTTGAGAAGTTTATCCTCTTAACACGAGTTTCCCAATTTAGAACAGAGACGTAGACATGGTTATACTGTTCTTTTTTTTTTTTAATAAATTTGACACCCTCTTTTAAATAAAATTTATGAAATAATTTAAAAAAAGAATGAGCAATAACAATAGGTTCACCTAACTATTTATACTCATAGTTTTGATTAATTTAAAAAATGTAACATACAAACTAGTTCCGAGGAGAATGTGTTCGGTACGCCTCAGGATTTAAACGAGCACGACGGTCACTTTATAACCTTGATGTATAATTAACAACGGACATGCAAATATATTAAAATACTGGACGATGTTTGCATCACGAATAAATTTTATTAGAGTGAGAAATTAAAAAAAAAAAAGATAATTTTCCTTTTTCTTTACTGGAACTAAGACATGGATTTGTGAGCGTATTACGCTACCGCATATTTTGAAACTTACACTTTTACTTTTCTGCAAAACTGTTTATTACGTATCAGCCAAAACGTTCTATATTCGTCCAATTTACCTGGCCAGTTACCTATCATTTAAGATAAGCATTACTTTACATTCTGTGAATGTATGTATTTGTTAATCTGATCCCTTGCACAATTTAGACAATATGAAAATAAGAAGATGTCGTACGATTTCCAATGAGATAGTTATCCACCAACGACCAAAGGTTACGAATTTGAATAAACTACTACATGTCAATATGACATTAACAGTGTTTCTAAATCAGAATGAATACCACAATTTTGTTATCCTTTTTACGCATTTTATAAATACCGTTTGTTAGTTAATAATTGAGGTGCGTATATTTATTAAAGGGTCGCCCCGCTATTCCGGAGAGCGTTGCTGTTATCCAACACCCCGAAATTCCGACCGTCCAAAGTCCGGTGTTCCGATAGTCCGACAGTTCGTTAGACCGCCAGTCCAACAGTCCGAAGATCCGATAGTCTGACAGTCTGTTAATCCGACAGTTCAATAGTCCGACAGGAGTCACTATCAAACGCTGTGTTGCAGCAGATGATGGATCTTGCCTTCAAATAAGCATACTAGTATACTGTCAAAACGCGGGTACATGTAGTGTTTAAATTTCAAGAGTTAAGTGCGTTGTAATGGGATGCCAATTAAATCCTATACAGTTTGAACAATTAATATAATACTATGTTCATCATGTCAAAGTTGATACCGAGATTTTCAGTTTAAATACATGCACGTACATGTAATGCGTTTTGTGGTTGGGTAGCAAGTCATTTCGTACCTTGGCCATTTCGTACCTCTGCCATTTCGTACCCAAAATTACCATTTCGTACCCAACATTTACCATTTCGTACCAACGATAAAAACCATTTCGTACCTCATGGCCTATTTTATATACATGTTAACTATTTCGTATCATATAATTTTTTTTAAGATATAAAATATTTTGAGATGATTTTTTTCAAATATAACATAAATAAAATGCATCCAGCCGTTGAAATGTTATAAAGACCCATGATTAGTTTGATTAAGCAAATTTTAAAAGTTTTAATTACACTTTGTTTGTTTGCAGGATTTATCCTTAATTAATTTTTCAACAAAAAACTTTGAGGTTAATTAACAAACAAAGGAATAATTATCTGCAACTGTTTTTATAGTAATTAACAGATGTTTTTGTCAGGAAATGCAGTGAAAAGGGACTCAAGCTGATATTTACACAAGAAAAAGGCCATGAAAAACAGTTTGCATAAGAATTTGCACCTTACGTGACCAATCAAAGAACTAGCTATGGCTTTTTCAATTTGAGAAATTACAAGTTCATTTATTTTGTATCCTTATATCTAACCATCTAAATTTCAAAAACTTTTGGAAAATATCTTTTTTTAGTGTGTATTGCATATTTTCTAAAAGTATTGTTTTAAAAATATGATGTATACATTTAGGTTCAACTACACCTTATGATAATCAATTGCATATATCCCAATAATTAGGCACACGTCGCAATTTCAAATGGCACGTGTATTCAATAAACATTTTTAATCCAATTATATAGAATGCTACCTTTTTAAATAAAAATACGCCAGTCTCGAGACGCCAGTACTGCGCGTGTCTTTAGTTACAAGTTTACAAAGTAACAAAATTAATGTTATCGGCAGAAATGCGAACTGTAACTAAAGCGTTACCTAATTATACTTGAAATAAATATCAAAAATGCAAAGTTTTACAGATTTAAAAAAATCAGCAAAAGGTCAATGAGATTATTTTAACTAAGAAATGAAACACATATAAATCTTCCACGAGGTTCGAAATTGCTCACATACAAATCTTCCACGAAGTACAAAATGGTATACGTACAAACCTTCATTAAGGTACGAAATGGTATACATACAAATCTTCCATGAGGTACGAAATGGTATACGTACAAACCTTCATTAAGGTACGAAATGGTATACATACAAATCTTCCATGAGGTACGAAACAGTATACACACAAATCTTCCATGAGGTACGAAATGGCATACATACAAATCTTCCATGAGGTACGAAATGGCATATATATAAACCTTTCATGAGGTACGAAATGGCATACATACCGGGGTATAAACTTCCATGAGGTACGAAATGGTATGCATATAAAATTCCTATGAGGTACGAAATGGTATACATATAAAATTTCCATGAGGTACGAAATGGTATACATGTTAATATTTCATGAGGTACGAAATGGTCAAGGTACGAAATGGACAGGGTACAAAATGGTTTTTGCCAGGGCACGAAATGGGAGGTACGAAATTGTTAGGGTACGAAATGACTATAATTTTGTGGTTGAATGTGAAATGTCACATAATATAATATTGGACATTAGCATTTTAAGTCATTGAATCACCACGACATGACACCATTTATGTGGGAAAAAAACAACAGAACGGAGATGGGCAATGACACGAAGACAGAAAACATTGAGACAGCAGACAGAACAGATATCATAAAGATCACTGAATGATCCACAATGCGAAGTACACCCTTCTTCACCTACAAGCAGTAATCTATAGATTGTGCCGACAACATATAAAGAGTGCACTTATATAAAATGATTGATTGATTGGTGTTTAACGCCACTTTCAGCACAATTACGCTATTGCGGCGCGGTCAGCTTTTTTGGTCGAGAAAGCCGGACTGCTCGGAGATATCCACCGACCTTCGGTAGGAAAACTGAAAATCAAAGTCAATTAAGATTGGTTTCGAACGCACCTGCCACGTGCCGGATTCGAACTCACAACCACAGTGTTGACAGGCTAGCAGGCTTGGGGTAATTGTAAATGTAAATGTAATCATTAATCAGCTGTAATTGAATACAATTTTCAAATAATCATTGTAATCATTAATCAGCCAAAATCGGATTACATGTAATCTAATTTAATCAATTGCTTATCAAAATACCTTGTAATCCTGATTAATTTTGATTACATTCTGATTACAATGAAACAAATTCTCAAATTGTGTTGATGGTCAATATATATCATGTCTTAAATGAACATTTTTATTATTCATATTTAATTAATATATAACTTGTTAAAATATTTTTTTTATCTTAAGCATGTTACGATATTATGAAATATGGATATACATGTAATTTGATACCAACAAAATGTTATTTTAATGATATTTTTTAAATCTTATTTTGTGAGGACTTCATTACATGATGAAAGGTAAAAATGACTTGTGTAGTAAGTAAAACTGACTGGTAAAGAAATTTAGTTTCTCTTATTCCAAAAACCTTTGGCAAAAACATGCTCAAGACTGGCCATATCCATAGTGAGTAAATACCAGCATTTTTAGCTAAATATGTGTACAGTGAATTAGATGATTTTCATTGTGAAAAGGAGATCATATATGTAAAGTTTGAAGTTATTATTTAATAACATATTAAATAAAATCCTTTCTCAAAAGTGTTACAGTTATAACCTTAATTCATTAACATCATTCAAAAAGATTATTTTGAAATTCATTGTAATCAGATGTAATCATGATTACTTGCCAATGTAATCATTAATTCAATTAGTTACTTTGAGAAATGGTGTAATCATTAATTTAATTTAATCGTACAATTGACAAAGTAATTGTAATTTAATCAATTACATTGAAAGTAATCGGACCCATCTCTGCAGGCTAGTGATACAGTAGTTCGACTACTTAGACCACTCGGCTACCGAGGCCCTCAAATCAAATGGTTTGACTTTAAATGGACAAGTGAATATAACATGCGATGAGTTAAATTATTTATCTATTATCCAAATCAGCTTCCTACTAGTGGTTAGAGGTGAAATTAAACATACAAACATTTTCAAGTGCATAGTAAAAGTCAGTACTGATTGTTTCCAATGAACCAAGGAAACATCTCAACACAAATAACATGAGGACACAAAAAAGATAAATTAAAAAAAATGAATGCCCGCAGTTACTGAAAGCAAGCTCTTTTGATACCAAAAGAAAAAAAAAAGTGATAAGGTTTACCAATATTTCATGTCTTCTTGGTTTTGTCAGAGGCGGATCCAGAATTTTCAAATATAGTAATTGCTGCAATAAAAGCGACGAGCGGTGCGAGTCAAAAATATTTTTGTACATAGATTTTATGCTTAAAAATAATATAGTTTCCAATGAAAATGCCACCTCCCTCCTGAATCCGCCTCTGGTTGTGCAGTGCAAAAATAGAAATAGCAACTTAGTGTCTTCAAATGGAATGAGTCCACCCGACAGGAGCCTGTAATTCAGTGGTTTACGTTTGTTGTTATGTTTCTGTATATCATATTTGTTTTTCGTTCATTATTTTGTACATAAATCAGTTCTCGTTTGAATTGTCAATTATTTTTCATTTCGAGGCTTTTAAAGCTGACAATGTGGTAGGGGTTTTGCTTATTGTTGATGGCCGTACGGTTACCCGTAATTGTTAGCTTCTATGTCATTTGGTCCCTTGTGGAGAGTTGTCTCATTGGCAATCATACCACATCTTCTTTTTTTTAAAACAGGGAATAAGATCTTGTCTCTGTGATCAAATATTACTATAAACAAACATTACACGTCTATAGGTATATCTTTTTAGAGAGAAGAGACCACAAGTAGGACTTTCGGGCTGTCGGATTAGAGAACTGTCGGACAAACGGGATGTCGAAGTATAGGACTGTCGGACTATAGGATTGTCGGATTATTTGATTGTCGGCTTATATGATTGTCGGATTTTAGGTCTGACCCCTATTTCGCTCCCATTGGTCCGACACCTCATTAATCCGACAACGCAGTTGTCCTAGACTCCATTAGTCCGAAAAAGGTTGAAATTGTAAATCAAATTCATAGAATCAGTAGACAAGGTATTTAAACTAGTGACTACTCTGTTTTTAAAGTATAAAAAAACGGAAAGACAGAACTTTCCATCCGGTATGTAAGAATTACTATGATTCTATAAATATAAGGCAATCTACAACCTTGCAATATTTGGATTAACTAATAGAAAGTGTGACTTATCTATTTCAAAGAAAACAATACGCTAAAAAGGGAATCTGAAGATAAGTCTCTCATCGTAGAGGAAAATGTCCAGACCACAGTATATTCTCCGAAACGGTCAAAACTACACAGATTTCATTTTATAAAAGAAACTTATGTTATCCAAGTATGTTGGTCTCCATTATATTAAAGATTAAAACATGAAAGTAAAAATATCCAAAGTTAAGATGTACAATCGATAATATTCGGTCCTTTAATAAATACTTTATTGAGGTGAGAAATCAGTTACAAACGACAAAATCTGCCGTCAGAATGGACTTTAGGTGAATATTCATTAAACGGTTGCGACTTGACGTTAAGCAAAGAAAAATCATGTAAGAATGGCAAGGAGTTAACAGCAGTAAATCAGATATTTTATTGCATATTCATTGAAAATTAAAATAACACTTCATCAGTGTTCTCTTCTTCCCGCTTAACAATTAATTGATTATCGGTCAAAATTTTAATCAGTTGAACAGCATAAACAAACACACTGTGTGAAAATAATTCTGTAACGACCCACTAAGATAATGGCACATGATTACAATAAACGTGTGTACGCGTAAACATGAATGTAACACACACACACTAAGGTTTATGCAATATAACGTGCTGCTAATAACGGTCTAATTATTGCAACACTGTGTCTTTGCTCTCGCTTACAAATGTCGTTTTCTGAATTGACATAGAAGTAGCCAATCTGATTAGCATTCAAATCCTGTGTGACTGAGCTCCGCTTACAAGAATCTGACAAAACTCCGTTATACTTTCTTTTCTGGCAATTACGCACCAGCCAATGAAATGACGTGCAAGATTACCACAAAACAGGAGGATCACGAAAGTGTTAAAACAGAACCTAGAACAGAGTGTTGTCATATCCTTGTAAGCGAAGTGTGGACACAGGATCGATCTGTATTTCAATCAGATTGAGAAGTATCAAATACCATGTCGTTTGTTTGAACTGACCTGGGATCGACCTCACGTCCTTCTGTAATACGCGAGAAGAGCACGAGACAACGACACCACCAATGCGGTTGTATATTAAAATAAAAGGCAACGATATTGTTTTAAACAAAATTCTTGTTATGTTTATGCAAGAAAGCCTGTCAGTGCCTCCTTAATATTATTTGATTGTCTTATTAGTTCTTTCTTTAACTTCTCTGCTCTATAGCTTCATACATATGAGCAGAATTGACATGTTCCTGTGACATATACAGCTATTAGCAAAGTAAACAGTGGTTGGTCCGTCAGGACCTGAAGTTACCTACGGATTTTATACATTACTCCTATAACCTTATGCTCACATTGTCAATTCAAGGAAAAGTATGATATTATTTTGACAACCCTATTGTTTAATTATTTTCCCTATCACTATTTACTAGAACTATTTTTGCGTGAACCCCCTAAGGGGTTCACGCTATATATTGGCGAGTTTTGGATGTGTCTATGGGCCACTCGATATCTCTCGGCCGGAAGTCGGAATAAAATTCTCGGAACGTCTCGAAAGTTTTCGATCATTTATACAGGTAGTTATCTACGTCTTTGATATGGTGCCTCTATGGCTAGGCTACCACGTGACATTGTATTTTTCAACAAAGACTTAGTTGCAGTCAAAAAATCGTTTAAATATTAGAACCTATTTGCCTTTTCACAAAACATATGTGTTTTTAATAATGTGAATGTTTATTAAATATCAAGTATAATGATAACCAAATTATATAATTCATGCTTTGAGACGGTCCCTGTACACGTTGTGTGTGTAGTATTAATAAGCCTGGGAATACGGTAGTTTATTGACATACAATTACCCAGAATAAATTGATTATTTCTGAACGTTTAACATTTGAGGTTTAGTATTTCAATCATAGCATGAGAAAATGTAGGAAAGCATAAAGAAAATTAGGAAAACGATATTTCTGTTAAAATAATTATCTAAGGTCGGATACACAGTGGTCGGAGAGCAGAAATTAAGATAATCAAACAAAAAAAATATATAATTTCATTAATAAATACTACCAGACTAAGAGAATATTCATTGTTAATGTTAAACTGAGACTGAATTTATACCTAATAATTATAGAATATAATCAAAATTGTAATTGTATACGTGCATTATGTCCCACATGTTTGATCAGTCATTAATAAAGGCACATTTATGAAAATTATTTGCAACGTATGAGCACCAATGAGCAGGGATGCGTACTCAAAATTAGCTAAATATCTAAATTTGAAATGGTCGTGAATGAAAAATACTTGCGTGGTTTCAATTCACAAGGATTTTAAATCCTTGCATCTCACAAAAAACGTAATTAATGTTTTACAATATAAATCATAACAAAATTAATTACTATCATAATGTCAATTAGTTTATACTGTTTTAGTGGGGATTTATAAGTCACTGCTTATATTTTGTATAGCAATATATTCATAATCTTTGAAAAGAGATTCATTTGATAAATAAAATGTCCATGGATCCGTAAATACTTGACATTTGTGTTTATTGATATTATATATAAGCTATTTTCGGAAAAAAAGTTCACAAACAGGAATTTATGTTTATTATAAAATTTCAGTTCTTTTTTTTTATGCCCCCGCCATAGCGGTGGGGGCATTAAGTTTTACCCTTGTCCGTCTGTACGTACGTACGTACGTACGTACGCAAAAATTGGTTTCCGTTCTCTAACTTGAGTTTGCCTCAACAAAATGTTATGAAACTTATACACAATGCTTATTAACACAAAACACAGATCAAGTTTGAATTTTGGTGGCGTCACTGTAGCCGTTCTAGAGTTATGCCCCTTTATAAATGGAAAATTGCTAACTTTTTAGTTTCCGTTCTCTTACTTAAGTTTGACTCAACCAAATGTTATAAACTTATACACAATGCTTATTATCACAAAACACAGATCAAGTTTGAATTTTGGTGGCGTCACTTTAACCGTTCTAGAGTTATGCCCTTTAAAATGGAAAATTGCAAAGTTTTTAGTTTCCGTTCTCTAACTTAAGTTTGCCTCAACCAAATGTTATGAAACTTATACACAATGCGTATTACCACAAAACACAGATCAAGTTTGAATGTTGGTGGTGTCACTTTAACCGTACTAGAGTTATGCCCTTTATAAATGAAAACATTGCAATTTTTTTAGTTTCCGTTCTCTAACTTAAGTTTGCCTCAACCAAATGTTATAAACTTATACACAATGCTTATTACCACAAAACACAGATCAAGTTTGAATTTTGGTGTCGTCACTTTAACCGTTCTAGAGTTATGCCCCTTTATAAATAGAAAAAATTGCAAAATTTTCAGTTTCCGTTCTCTAACTTAAGTTTGACTCAACCAAATGTTATAAACTTATGCACAATGCTTATTACCAGAAAACACAGATCAAGTTATTATTTTGGTGGCGTCACTTTAACCATTCTAGAGTTATGCCCCTTTATAAATGGAAAAATTGCAAAATTTTTAGTTTTCGTTCTCTAATTTAAGTTTGCCTCAACCAAATGTTATAAACTTATGAACAATGCTTATAACCACAAAACACAGATCAAGTTTGAATTTTGGTGGCGTCACTTTAACCGTTCTAGAGTTATGCCCCTTTATAAATGGAAAAATTGCAAAATTTTTATTTTCTTCTAAATATCAAGTAATTTTTAAAATTGGAGTTATCTTCCTTTGTCCATGATTATAGTTGAATCAACTGCAATCAATGCTTTATACAATGCAATGTTTAATTTTGACTTCCACTGAAAAAACACAGATCAAGTTGAATCTGAGTACAAAATGTAGTGTCACTTTAACCATTATTGAGTTATGCCCCTTTATAAATCGAAAGATTGCAAAATGTTTAGTTTCCATTCTGTAACTTAAGTTTGCCTTAACCAAACATTATGAAACCTATACACAATATTCATTACCACAAAACTAAGATCAACATGATCAAGTACAAATTTTTTGTTTCCGTTTTCTAACTTTAGTTTGCCTCAACCAAATGTTATGAAACTTATACACAATGCTTATTACTACATAATACAGATTAAGTACGAAATTTGGTGGCGACACTTTTACCATTCCTGAGTTATGTCCCTTTATAAACATAAAAAATGCTGAATTTTTCGTTTCTGTTCTCTATCTTTAGTTTGTCTCAACCAAAGGTTATAAAACTTATACACAATCGTTCTAGGGTTATGCGTGTTTACAAAGAAAAAAATTGCTGAATTTTTAGTTTCTGTTCTCTACTTAAGTTAGCCTCAACCAAATGTTATGAGACTTACACACAATACGTATTACCACAAAACTCATATCAAGTTCAAATTTGGGTAGCGTCACTTTTACCGTTCTTCAGTTATGTCCCTTTATAATTATATGATATGCAAGCGGTGTTATCATCTGTGTCCAAATGTGGACACTATCCACATTTATTTTTTCTTTCTTTTATTAGTTCAACCTTATAGCATCTAAATATTTGTACTATGATACGGTTTTGAAAATTGTATTCATTGTGTGTTGACCAGCTATACTACACGTCTTGATTCATTCACATTATACACCCTGTTCATACGCACTCTATCGGTTTGCGTTCACAAAAATTCCGGATAAAATGTCAATGAATCCGGAGTCAAAACACTTGAGGTAGGTAGTTTGACATCCGAATTCAACATGTTCAACTATAAGTTTAATATATGTGATGACGCAAATGCGTATTCTTATCCAGACGCGGTAGTAAGAGCTTGACATGTGATTTTCAAGCACGATCATCATTGCTTACTTTATTCTGACCTCTAGCTGTTTCTCTTTTGTTTTCTTTTTTGAAGTAACTGTCCTTTTATAAATTTTGACATTTTCGAAATGCCAAGGATTTCCTACCTAAGGAAAAGATTACTCAACTTCTTACTTTATTTGGCTTTTTTTAAAACTATTTTCATTCGCGCGTCACTGGTGATTCTTTGTAGACTTAACTCGCGTCTGGCGTACATCATGTTAATCCTGGTATCTTTTCATATATACATGTCTTTTTATATAAATTGGTTCTTTTGAGAGTATGTTTATGTATTCATAAAACTTCTGAAAATAAGATATTCTTCAAAACCAAGTTTCCCTGTAGAATATTTGGATTGATTTAAGAAAATCAGGAAATCCTTAAAATTTGAGATGTTTTATGAGACCAAAATAAGTCTCTATATAAGAGGTCCAAACTAAGCTGGTGTGTTACTTTCAAGAAATATATATACGAAACATTCTTAAAAGTTGCATGCCACAGGGTTTCACTTCACATGGAAAATTTATCTATACAATATCTACCATGAGTACAGACAAATTCAATAACAAGTTGATAATATGAAGGAAGCTCAATATAAAGATATGATAGATAAAAATAAATGCATCCAGATTATAAAGCAAACTGAGTGCTTAAATTTATATTGTAATTGGTTTGTGCAATTTGCATTATACATCCGGTTTGTACAAACCGGGATTTGCAATAGGTTTATGAATAAAAAAAGTACAATCCCAAGTAACAAATGAAATAGTCGATCTTTAAAATGTATATTCAATTAGTAGCTGTATATATACACATTTCTATTCACAACTATCCAACATTAATTTCAACTGACTTGTGCAAGAATGTACACACTAATACATATTTTTAATAAAGGTAGTTAAACTTCATCATTATCTTCTTCTATTCACATTCAATTATTTCAATTCAAATGGAAACACAAATTCATAAACAATCTTTTGGTGACCAGTCAGCTGTCTAAGGTTCACGTGTTGCTTTTCTTTTTTTAAAGAAAGCAACTTGTTTTTGTAAACTCGTATAGTCAATAGATTCCTCGCAGTGAACGGGCTAACCACAAAAGAGTATTTAAAGGAGATATTCATTGAACAAGTTTACCCACTGTTTGAATGAGAGCAAAATTAGGACAGAACACTTGAAGACAAGTCTTCTACCTAATGTAACTCTTTTTTTTTTTTAATAATTGGTGCGCATATAGACAAACTAGACTGGTGTTCTTCAAATAATGTCATTACTATTATACTTTAACTCCCCTTTCAAAAAGTGAATTTAAACAGAAGAGGATAGCTACATGTGTTCTAGTTTATAATTTATACTTTTTATTGATTGAGTAATACCAGAAAAACTGGCCCTTTTTGGGCACTGAAATCATATTCATACATATATTCGTGTAGGCAGCAATGCTTCATTCGGGCTCCTTTTTTTTCCTTACTGCGCTGCTATGGAGATACAGACAAAGCGGATTCAAATGAGAGTGTACCCGACGTGCTCCTAAAATCGAAAAAAAAGACGGAAAATAAAATTGTTTGGCATGAAAGTTGTCAAAAGTATTTTCTACGGTGGCATCCTCTTTGACCTGTATCCAAGAGGTAATGTATCTACGAGATTCGTTGAAAGTTAACACCGTGTGTTGTGCTTTCAGTTATACGCTGGTAATGGAATGCTGCTGCTTTAGCGCTAATACACCAACCTACCATTATAGACACTATCACGTGTTCCCACAAAAGACATAGCCCATCTTTTGAGGAGTACACTGTTTGTTTATTTAAAGAGGAAGATATCTTTGTCACGATTAGGTCCAGTCAGTTAATATAGAATATAAAGAATAAAGTAGCTTACTACGCGGTATGGATTTTGCTATTTTTAAAAGTCCTTACGGTGACCTATAATTGTTGACTTCTTCGTCATGTAGTCTTTGGTGGAGAGTTGTCTCCATGTCAATCATACCACATCTTCTTATTTTTATATAGAAACCCGTGAATATCTGTGATGTTTGTTAAAGGTCAAAATCCTTAAATATTCATATACAAGTAAAAAAAAAGATCAGACACAATATTAAACATTTATCATGGATGTCCATAGAAGTCGTATGACCAATGAACCATGAAAATGATGTCAATGACAACTACCAGACAAACATGTACTCCTTACATTTGCGAATCATTGCATACATCAAATATAGTTTATCTACCACTTTTAGTATTGGAAAACAGACAAAACACAATAAGAGTGCACACGCTGAAATGTCTCGCCTTCTTTACTAACCATTGATATTATGTTGATAGTCCTAAATATAAAGCTTTACTACAACTATCTCATAAACTTAACATGATCCAAGAAAATGAGGTCAAGGTCATATAAACCAAACGGGAATACATGTACACCTTACAATCATTCAATACACTAAACATAGTTGACCTATTGCTTATAGTTTCTAAGAAACAGATTTAACCAAGAAAACTAAACATTGACCAATGAAACATGATAATGAGGTCAAGGTCGGTTGATACCTGCCAGACAGACATATACAGCTTACAATCCTTCCATACAACAAATATAGTTGACCTATTGCTTATAGTTTAAGAAAAACAGACCAAAACTCAAACTTAACTTTGACCACTGAACGATGAAAATGAGGCCAAGGTCAGATAACATCTGCCAGTTGGACATGTACCCTTACAATCATTCCATACACCAAATATAGTAGACCTATTGCATACAGTATAAGAAAAACAGACCAAAACACAAAAACGTAAATACAATTACTGAACCATGAAAATGAGGTCAAGGTCAGATGACACCTGCCAGTTGGACATGTATACCTTACAATCCTTCCATACACCAAATATACTAGACCTATAGCTTATAGTATCTGAGATATGGACTTGACCATCAAAACTTAACCTTGTTCCTTAATCCATGAAATGAGGTCGAGGTAAAGTGAAAACCGTCTGACAGGCATGAGGACCTTGCAAAGTACGCACGTACAAAATATAGTTATCCTATTACTTATAATAAGATAGAAATTAAAATTACAAAAATCTTTTTTTCAAGTAGTCACTGAACCATGAAAATAAGGTCAAGGACGATGGACATGTGACAGACGGAAACTTCATAACATAAGGCATCTATATACAAAGTATGAAGCATCCAGGTCTTCCACCTTCTAAAATATAAAGCTTTTAAGAAGTTAGTTAACGCTGCCGCTGCCGGATTGCTATCCCTGTCGAGCTTTCTTCGACAAAAGTTGAAGGCTCGACAAAAACTTGACATTGACAAATGACCTTTTGCTAACAGTATCTGATAAACAACCCTAATCAAGTAACTTTAACCTTGATCACTGATCCATGAAATGCGGTTGAGATCTTTGTTCCAATCTGTATCAATTTGAGTGCATATCTAATTTTACAAAACAATATTTATCTGATTTCAGTAATCTAGATTGATATCATAGGTAATGAGGTTGTCAGTTAGTGAGACACAAGTTTTTTTCAGACAATACATAATTTGTTTGGTTTTGTTTGGTTGCTGTCTCATTGAAAAAAAAACTATATTTTATTTCTCCTTTTATTCAGAAAATATAACTTTTGAAATAGAAACTGAATAGCATATGGATGGACGACAAATGATGTAAAATAATTCAAGTGACCATTTAGGTCAGGGCTTGGTGAGGTAAAAGATGAGGGAAAGGCCTGTGCATTTACCACAACTGTCACTTGGTATTATGATTTCCAAAATCTAATTAGCTACATTCTGTATTAAAGACAACTGGATATATTGCAGTTTGTATTATCATGAGTCATGCTTGCAGCAAAAATAAATTAAAACAGCTCTATTAAAATTCCTTTTTGAAACATTTTTGATTTTTATTGCTGAAATGTCTATGAGATCAAATTTATAAAACATTTATTAACATTGTTATTTTCAATATACTAGTAATTGTTGACATGTATACATCATGTACATGTACAATCATTAATTGTTCAGCTCCATATTTTCATAATTTTATATCAATATTCTTCTTATTATTCAGTGTTTTTTATATGACTCAATAATCTATTCATCATTGGGACAGTTACATGTAGGTAAAGTAGGTCCTTTTGATGTTGGTTTTATTTTATGGATTTTGACAGCACTTAGCATATAGTTCCAAATTATAGATGATCTTGGTTTCTTAAGTGGATTCTGACAGCACATTGCATATAGAAACCAAGTGTAGATGATCTTGGGTTCTCATAAGTATTTTGACAGTACTTTGATTATACATGTAATTTCATGTATTGTTGATCTTGGCTTCTAATGTCGTTTTAAGTTTAAGCACTTTACATATAGTTCCCAATTGCAAGACAAGATGATCTTGACTACTCATGTAAATTCTGTCAGTACTTTGCCAAAAGTTTCCAAGTAAAGTTGAACATTCCAGGATCTTTTACAACAAATCACTACTTCTTCTTACATGTACTTGAAGCCTGAAACTAAATGTCAGAAAATCAACCTTGATTGACATTTAAATGCATAATGTAGTTTAAAACTAGAGGCTCCAAGGAGCCTGTGTCGCTCAATCACCTGATATTTTTGTTCACAATTGATGCATGAAATAATGAAACCATTGTACTTTTGCTTTAGTTTCAGAGATATAAGCCAAAACTGCATTTTACCCTATGTTCTATTTTTAGCCATGTCAGACATGTTGGTTGGCAGGCACGGTCATTGAACACATTTTTAAACTAAATACCCTTATGATGATTATGGCCAAGTTTAGTTAAATTTGTCTCAGTAGTTTCAGAGGAGAAGATTTTTGTAAAAGTAACGTCAACAAAAAATTCGAAAAATTGTTTAAAATCGACTTTAAAGGGCAATAACTCCTTAAGTGGTCAATCGACAATTTTGGTCATGTTGATTTATTTGTAGATCTTACTTTGCTGAACATTATTGCTATCTACAGTTTCTCGCTATCTATAATAATATTCAAGATAATAACCAAAAACTGCAAAATTTCCTTAAAATTACCAATTCAGGGTAGCAACCCAACAGCACGTCTGATTCATCTAAAATTTCGGGGCAGATAGATCTTAACCTGATAAACATTTTTATTCCAATATAAGATAGATGTGCTCTAAATGGTTTAGTTTCATTGATATAAGCCAGAAACTGTATTTTACCCTATGTTCTAATTTAATTAACCATGTCTGCCATGTTGAATGGCAGGCAGGGTCATCAGACACAATTTTAAACTAGATACCCTTATCATGCTTATGATGATTGTGGCCAAGTTTGGTTAGAATTCATTGGGCCAGGTGAGCTAAAAATGAAAAATTTGTGGCGATCAATAATGAGCAGAAAAAAAAAAAAAATAAATTACATGCACAGCAAGTATACTTTAATATTGATTTTGTTTTTATATGTTGAATACATACTTCTCGGGCATGCTGTTTGGCTGCCAGGGACAAGTAATTTCTCTGCCTTAAATTCTGAAATGCAGCTGAGCTACATTTGTACTCCTCGTCAACCAAATTATGTTGAGGTTACTTGTACCCTGTTTGGAATAAGGGATACACAAATTTTGTGTTTAAAAATACTTAGCACAAAACAATAATGAACTTTTCAACTCAAATGCATGTGTTATTTGGTAAACTAGATAAGCCCTACAATGTATGTTTTTATATAGATTAGACCGTTGGTTTTCCCGTTTGAATGGTTCTACACTAGTCATTTTGTACATGTAGCTTGCTGTTCGATGTGAGCCAAGGCTCCGTGTTGAAGGACACACTTTGACCTATAATGGTTTACTTTTACAAATTGTGACTTAGATGGAGAGTAATCTCATTGGCACTCATACCACATCTTCTTATTTCATGTATATATATATATCTATTAAACTTGATACTTGACCGTAAGATTTATTTTTTATACCAAGAGAGAGGGCGTGGGGTTAATTGTAAACAAATCATGATCAAGACGAATCCATCAATAAAATGTTTTGCCTCGTACTGTAAGGGTTACAATTTACAAATTAGGCCATTTATATATATTCCCAAGAAAACAAATAAAACAATCGAACTCTTGAGGGAGTGGACAGGGTAAGGAACATGGGAATGAGGGAGCAGGAAGAGGAGTCAGGTCGGGAAAAGGGGTATCGGGTCTGTTAGCTTGGTTTCAAGTGAAAATAAAAGTAACTAGTTTGGTAGAAGTAAAATTAATCTTATGAAGATTATAAATAGAAAAGACCAGATAATTATTTTTAACAGCCTGTGCCCTTTGATCTCGTGTGTGTCACTCTATTTTACAACAATAGAATAAACGTAATAAATTTACTTCATCATGTTGTAGAACTATACTAAGTAAAGCAAGATTTAAAAAAGGAAGGGTGCTAACGTCTGGGGTGCGAATGTAAAGGGGCGAACGTGAATGCGAGCTAACATGATTTTGAGTGAAAGGACCTGAATTTGAAAAGAGGAGGGATGAATATTCTGGGAAATATATTTGGCCAATTTTTGTCTCGGAGTAAGGGGATGGAAGTCAAGTAGGGGAAATATTTTAGAGTAAAAGGGAAGGAAAATGGGAGTTGGAGATAGGAGTGGAATCATGGACCCCTGTCCGGGGCAGTTATGGGATACCCACATTAGACGTTAACGATAAATATTTTACTCCATTTGACCTAGTCCAAATAATTATGACGTCTTGCAAGGCTATTTTAATTTTTTCTGTGACGCCTTCCTACGACGTCGTAGGAAGGCGTCACAGTAAAAATTAAAATAGCCTTGCAAGACGTCATAATTTAAATTAAATTTTACAAATGACGATAAAAATCAAGATTCATTTGAGTCTTATGGTAGCGCAAAAGGACATTTGTGATGCTTGACAGTAAAGGGCATTCCTACCCTTAGTCCGAGATTACTCTGACGTCCAACGGCTGTTTTGCCAGACAAGCAGGGGCCGTGGGACGTCATAGTAATCTCGGACTATCCTACGCTCTCCATCCCTCCTCTTTGACACGGATATTTTCCCCAACAGGCTATACATGTTCACAACTTGCCAGTTAAGGGTCAAATTAACACACAAATAAGATACCAGCCATAACGATTATACATAGAACAGAAATTTAGCCCATGCAAGGTTTCAGGCGCAGAGATTTTCTACAGAAGCGAGTATTTTGAGACAACCCCCACTTTGTATTTTCGTGATACTGATAACATTTGGCTGCCTAAAATATTAGAATCTATGTTTTCTTATGTAATGACTCAACCTTCATCGTTGTCTATTCGAAACTTTGTCTGTTATTCATGTACATGGTCGTATTCACCAGTGGTGTATGCTGCTCAACAATGGCGACCCTAAAATTTCTGTTGTCCGATTATGGCGCCAAATTAGAGGGAAACAACTCGCGCCAGACAAAATTACCGTATTTCCCAAAATGATCAAAATTTCTCTTTTTTATAACAAACAGTTATATGTTAATCACATTTACATTCAGCTATCGTCCATTGATATAATTGCAAACATTTTTTATTAAAGCCATCAATAAAGAATTCACAACAAAGTAATTAATGGAGTGCATTGAAATCAGACCTCATATGGGGTAGAGGGGTTAAAAAAGTCCATAACTTTTTTAAATCCTGGTGACCCCATTTTATTTTACCTTAAAACGCTCGAAAAGTTCATAGCTTTGACATATCCGTTTTAAAAAATCTACCGGGAAATTTTACGAAAAATCGATTTAACCAATATTTTTAGCCTTTAGCTGAAATTAGAAAATGCAAAATTTAGACAAGACATAATTCTGTAAATAAAAGGATTTTAAGACTAAAACAACCAAAGGAAACGTTTACATTTCAAATTTTAATATTTTTTAACATAATAATCATACTGACATGGTTCTAAAAGTCTTTGAATTTGATGTAGCCGTTATTGTTAAAGGGTGGAAATGTTTGGAAATAGGGTCAAAATGCACATTTCGCTCTCATTTGAGGGAAAACGAACCTGGTGACCCCATTTTTCTTTGCATTTTGGATTCAGCATGAAAAGATCTACAAAATATGTAAAAATAAAAAATCTACCGAGAGTCCTTATTGGGGTGAGCCACCTTAAATGATAAAAAAAATGATTCACAAAATTGATCAAACAAGGCTCTGTCGGAATGACATGATCCATACTACTTCTAATCAACCAATCCTTCAATTATTCAATGACCACTCCATTATGAATTTATTCTATCAACGTTGAAATGCTATAACAGACGTTTCATGTTTAATTTGTTTGTTTGATTGTTTGTGTTTTTTTTTTTTGGGGGACGATTTATTTCGTCGGGGTCTTTTAAAGCTTGTAATACAATATGCAATATGGCTTTTCTCATTGTTCAAGGTTGTACGGTGACTTATAATTGATTTAATCCACGTCAATAAGTTTCTAGTGGAAAGTAGTCATTTGAAATCATACACATTTCTTTATTTATATATTCAAATCAAATCAAATCATATCAATGTTTTTGTCATTAAACATTTACATTATGTTTGTGGCAATATAAATTTAAACAAACAATAAACAACAAAACAGAATACAAACAAAAACAGAGTGCAAAAAAAAAAAAAAAGACATAAGTGATAGATTTACAATATTACAATATTCAATAGCGACCTTACAATGAGACCTCTGGCCCTCAGTTCTAATGACCTTTTAAAAAGAAGCCAATCATTCTAACATGCCTAAAGGAAGCGTTGTTTGATATCTAAACTAATTGTTGTTCATCAGGAAAATGAATTAAATGTTCATTATCTAATTGATATCATTAAATACATTTTGTCTGATATTCTGGTTTACCTTGCAATTCAGAATAAAATGAGATTCATCTTCGATGACTTTGCATGTTTTGCACAGTCTTTGTTCTCGAGGAACGTTAATGTAACGACCATTTTCTATTTCAAGACTATGGTCACCTAAACGAAGTTTGGTAAAATATTCCTTGATAGAAAAATCATTAAACAATAAGTAATGATTTGCCTCAAATTAACTATTCTACTCCCCTCCCTCGTTACTTGTTGGCAATTGACTTCAGAATTTTCCAAAATTCAGAAAGATTATTTAAGAGTCTGAGAGTTTATCATAAATTAATTTCTTATTAGCCTGTTTTTTTTTTTTTTTTTTTTTTTTTTACATTAAAAGGAGTTTTCATTATCTTGTAACTAGTACCATTTAAAGATTTTTTTTTGGTTCAAATATTGATATGTCTTTAAGTTACCAGTTTTCTGTTGGTCTTTCTTTTCTCACAATTCAACTCTTTAGTGGCCAAATTAATTCCATTTTGGTCCTGTGAAAATGTTTTGGTATCAACATTTATAATATCATTCATATTATATCTATGCATTTTAATAGTCTCTTATAATTCTGTATAGAATGGCTCTCATTTTATTTAGTATTGTTTTACAATGTATAAATATTGATTGAACTTGTTGAGAGATGAGACTTTAATAAAACATTGAATTGAATTGAATTGAAATTCATAATAGTTTCATCACAGAGAGGATTTATAATTTCAGCTCTAGACTCATTAGTCCATCTATAATTAACAGTATTTTGCCAATTTGTAACAATTAATTCTGAGGAAACACTCTTTCTCAACTAACATTTGAGAAGTAGTTTAATCTGTGAATGATCATGATCAGACAAGTATTAGTGTAAACAATTCAAACAGAAAACCAACGGTATGTTTGTTGATTGATTAATTGATTGACTTATTGGTGTTTAACGCCACTTTCAACACTCCTTTGTTATTTCATGGTGGTTAGAATGCTTGTATATTTTATTTGCAGAAGTTATGAATACTGCGGAAAGGACATTAAGTAATCATTTTACACTGACACAAACACTGAATTAATTAACTACTATCAAACACTACAACAAACTACTTAATTATCATTATAGGCCAGACATTAACCATACACTGTACCTACTCACTGATTTATTTAACTAGCATCAAACACCAAAACATTATACTTTAATCATTATTATACGACAGACGTTAGTCATACACTGTAATTTAACACAGATTTATTTAATCATCATTACAGAAAGGAGAAACAGCATTACATTTGGCAGCTCAGAGTAGAAACATTGAGGTAACAAAATGGCTGATAGAACAAAAGGAATGGATCCCATGGTTAAATCATCTGAGGTAACATTCTTCATTATGTTAATGCATAGTTTTATATTATCTTGTTCTTATAGCTTTGAAAGAAACTGGACCATAGCCGCGACATCGCGGGTCCGTGACTGAATTAAGGAACCTACGCCCTATTTTTAGCCTGGATTTTAGAATTCGTATTGTCATTTGATAAAGTTACGCTGATTATAAGGTGCAAGTCATTCCCTGTATAATGACGAAGTTCATGTGTGATTATTACTGTTTATAGCAAATCCTGAATACACCGTTTGTTTGTGCGCCTGACAGAGGCGGAACGTACAGATTAGGTAACAGGGATCAGGTAATTTTGTGACATATACTATTGGAATCGATATCGGATTCGACCCGGAACTTGTTAATTATTGGTAATAATATGAGGCAGGTGTTACCTGTGAAAGGGGACGAAGTCAGAAAACCTGTAGAATACTTTACGATATCCCGTTACCAGCAGATTTATATATAGAAACATTTTTTTTGCAATTTCCAGCATAATTTCTGGTGAGAAAGTAGCTGAAGTTAAAAAAAAAAAACATGATTTATACATTAAAACAGAAGCATACATAACATATTATTAGACGTATTATACGTCTCAGGAAGGATTAAGCTCGTTAGATACAGCACCTTGGCATCACTGTTTGTGAAGCTTTTCATTAAATACGCTGATAGCTATATAACCGAGGTTAACTTATAATTATTGAACCTGGCAATACAAATTGCATGGTGTGAAAAAGACATAAAAACAATTATATAAAACGTCGATTTAAACTATTTTCACTGTATTAATAATTGTTATAATGCATACATAAATTGATATCAATCGATAATTTAGATAATCTGATGATTTTGGTGGAATTGAAATTCTATTAAAATGTTAAAATCAAAATATATGCCTCTTATTTATGCAGAAGTATATGTCATCATACATTTGTTAATACCTTTCAAATTCTTTGGAAGTCTAAGTAAAAGCTATCCATTTACATAATTACAAAGTATATGATGCATTTACAGTGAACCTTTAAAAGATATAATACATTTTTAAATATAGAGGTATTATATTTTGATCGATAGATTGATTTAATACAGAAATTATAAAAAAAAAAAAAACTGAAAGGGTTACACGGATAGGTCTTGTTACGTCAGAATTACTGACTAAACCAAGTACCTGCGAACTACTGTAAAAGAACTGCATGTAACACATGACAAAAGAATGATAGCTGTTTTACGACATGCATCTAGCTCCTCTGCAAATTACCATGCATCAGTTCCTTATGTATAACAATTATTAGTAATGCTATGTACACAAACACTTGCAAAGTCAACCTGTATGGTAAATTCTCAAACTGAATGGTTACATCTGAGATTCCTATAACCACTGATATAGTAATCTCAGGTTGCATGGAACATGTGGATGGTGATATGCGGTACTATTGAATCTGGATGCCGGACATGTCAGACACTCTACCACCAATACAATAGACAATAACATTATTGAAGCTTGAGGGCTGCAACTAATTAAAACTGATTTGGGACAGGCACATACAGAACGTGGAGGGTACAACATGTTAGCTGGAAAAGAAAAACTATAAAAGTCAGTTAAAAGAGCTTATATATTGATACATAGCACAAAGTAAAATTAAAGTATAGTTTCTTGACCTTGAAAACACTTGACAAGCAGGTACATTTAGTAGGTTCGATACCAGGTAATCGGATGAGAAAGTCAAGTTATGTACTAATTCAGATTGTTAACCTCCATGAAGAAGAAGTAAGAATTCAACTTTGTTGATTTCTGCCAATTACTCGATAGGCAACAAAATGTCTATTCGATGTCACGAATAGCTCATAACAGTTAATACCACATCTTCCTATATCTATTTACTGCAGGGTTTGTTACTCGTGCTGTGTGGATGCAGTAGAATGTGTCCCCGTGCTTGTAGTGTATGCCCTTATATTTTTCAGTTATTGGTTGTTTGCCTGTGAGAGAGCTTTCACATGTTTATTTTATCTTAGTATTAAACCTTTATTGTGTATTCTATATTACGGCGTTTGGATGTATTGATACTCATCCACGCCTGCTATTTTTTATTATTGCCCCCTGCTATGGTTTTACTAGGATTTCTTACAACCTCTGTTTTTGCCCTGTGTTTGTTATATATGTCAGTTTTGTTATATTTAAGTCTTTACGTCGGGCCTTTTATAACAGTTTTGTAAGAGTTCTTTACTGCATTCCCTTTTATTCCCTATTCCGTAACTGTGATCCTCATTCAATGTCATAACCTCCGGTCTTTTGTATTGTTCCTATACCCTATTTAATAATCATGATTTTACGGAATGGAAAGAAAATTATAAACAACACATCTTGTAGGTTATCTACGTGCATAAATAAACGTATTGGTAATGCTACTACAGCCAGATTATTTAACAAAATGCACGTGGATATCCACAAATTTTCCGTGCAATGCCAAAAATGACTAACCTGTTTTAGATTAACTTCTCAAAATACTATACGGTCAACAGTGAACGGGAGAACCTTTTCGCTCTCCTTTTCCTGTGATATTACCTGAAAACTCAAAACCTAATATATGTGGTAACTTGAACCCAACCTAAGTGTGGTATTCAATATGTGGGACCGACGGGACGAGAGTATTACAAAAGAAATCAAGAACATCTCTACCGCTTTCGTAGACCCAAAAATTCAAAAGTTTAGTATATCAACATTTAAATAAGCATAATCACAATCTTAAATATATAAAATTCCAACCCCTCGAAACCGTTCAGAAACAACCAGGAGAATCACACAAGCAGTTTGAAAAATCACGCGAAGTTCGCGAATTGTTTTGGATAAAAGACTTCAAACAGCTTATCCTCTCGGTCTCAATGACAAAATATTAGGGCAAGGAACATATCTAAAACTTCTATCGATGTCATTAATATTGTTGATAAACGACTTAGAAATAATAGGTCTCATGGTAAACGCAAAACCGTAATCAACGTATTAAACATCGTATAAATTATACACTTGCTGATCTGTTATCTATAATAAAGAATAATGGTAGACATCAAGTATTATGCAAACTGGGTCAGATACCTATAAGTAAATTATATGCTATTTTTCTGGAGTGTGATAAAATTTCTTTTTTTAGCCCGTTTTATGAATACACCCGTATTATTACAGCCTTTTGTCATCACAGGCTATTTCCTAGTATTGATAAACCTGAAAATCATAAACGACATTTTCTTAAATTAAAATATATAAATAGAGGTATTGATTTTATTAATTTGTCTAGCATATTCAATGACTCTTCCGTATATAGCTTAATACCTCCATATTTTGATAATATAGAACAACCCATTATTTCGTATTCTTATAAAAACCGAGCAGAAATTTGATTTTAATTATACGTCAATTACATCAGACGTCAATATAGAAAATAATGTTCCTTCCACTTGAGACTGCGAAACATCTAGTTTTATATATGTTCCCTATGGTCATGTTATTACAGGAGACCTCAACATCGTCGAAGACCGTGAGGTCATAACTTTTCTAAAGAAAGGACCGAAATACCGTCCTCCATCTATAATAGATTGGAAACAGTGTCGTCAGGTCATTAAAGACGCTCTGTCTGCCTACTGTAAAATTGGTGCAAACGTGAAAATCGGATAAAAATTTTAGACAGTTATTTGAATAAAATTATGAATACTGTTAATATTCGAATATCTCATTTAGAAAACAATTCTGAAATTAATAATAGGATCCATGATATTCCCATTTCAAGAATAAAAATAAACTCAAGGTACTCGCAGAGCGGTTTGTGTTCGTACCGGCAGACAAGGCAGCCAATAATGTAGTGGTGGTGTGACGCATATACTACACGGAAGTTCTTCAAAACGAAATTATCAATTCCTCTACATTTAGGTCCGTTCGCACCACAGAGAGTCAAATCTTTAACAAGCATACCACTGCCACTACCCAACTTAAAGCATCTTCCGAACATTTGAAAGTCCCTACCATGTACTGGTTACCGAAATTACACAAAAAACCATTTAAATTCCGTTTCATCTCCGCATCGAGTAAGTGTTCTACTACTAATCTTTCAGTTCTTCTAACTACCTCCCTTACTACTATCAAAGAACTGGTTATTAACTTTTGTAATAAAGCTTATGAAAATAATGGTATTAATTATTTTGGAGTGTTAAAAATTCTTTAGAGGTTTTAGATAAAATACATGCTTTTGATGGTCCTTATAAATCTGTTGACAGTTATGATTTTTCTACTCTGTACACTACACTTCCACACAATCTTATAAAGAAAAGTTTTGTATTTGATAAAATGGTCTTTCGAAAATCTCATTGTAATTTTATTTGCTGTAACTCGTTTAAAGCCTTTTCTGTAACGAAAAGGAAAGTATGCTAGATACACTTACTGGAAATGTGAGGATATGATTGAAGCTTTAAATTTTCTGCTAGATAACATTTATGTACGTTTCGGCGATAAAGTGTATCGTCAGGTAGTAGGTATTCCTATGGGCACTAACTGTGCCCTTTAATAGCAGATTTATTTCTATATTGCTATGAATCTCAGTTTATGACCAAACTCAGTAAAACCCATCATTGTTATATTTAGTTGATACATTCAACAATACCTACCGTTACCTGGATGATATTTTTCGTTAAATAATCCAGAGTTCTCTAAATATACTTCCGAAATTTACCCAAAAGAACTTACTTTAACTAAATCTAACATAAACAGCAGCAGTTGCCCTTTTCTAGATTTAGACATTTCAATTTCTAACGGAAACTACATACTAAAATTTACGACAAAAGAGACGATTTTTCATTTCCTATTGTTAATTTTCCATTTTAGACGGCGATGTGCCTTTGGCTCCATCATACGGTGTTTATATATCCCAACTCGTTCGGTATGCCCGTGTGTGTTCTGATGTCATAGATTTTAACGAACGTAATCAATGCATCACTGGGAAATTATTGTGTCAGGGATTTCGATACCATAAATTACTTAAAACTTTTACTAAATTCTTTCATAGATACAAAGATTTGATTAGTAAATTTGGCTGTACCTGTAGAAAACTTATTAAAATGGTATTTCACATCCTAAATTTTACGGTAATATTGTACTTAAAGCGAGGAAATCACTATGTGATCCGTGTAAACTCATCGAACCTTTAAACAAACTTATAAGTAAGGGTTATCGTACCAATATTGTAATTAGATCTCTGAATATAGTTTACATTGGCACTAATATCGATTTTGTCATTAGCAAATTAAAACATAACTAAGTTGTATCTTCTTTTGAGGCGGGATGTTTAGAGACACACACACGTTATTTTTATCTCTTAAGAAGTAGCTCCTCACTATCCTACTACCTGTCGATACATTTATTTTTGGCATTGCACAAGTCATGTCTTCTCTGACTGTTCATGACGTTAAAATACTAAATCCCTGGGATGTGTTTTAGTTGATTTTAGTCTCTGATGCATGATTTTTATCATTAATTGTTTTTGGCTTTTAACTAGCTGTCAGTAACTGCGAGTACTCTCAAATCGTACTTTCTTTTAATTCGACCTGTTGATACTATTTTAATACTTTTTGTTATTTTATATTAATATGGATCTTGTCTGTATACCAGCTTTGATTATTTGGAATATCTACTAATTTTCACTTCTTCATACTACATTTGTATGAACATCAAGATTATTCTCCTTTAATCTGTACAGGAAGTTTTATTGTTGATATTTACCCTTATGTATCTAGTGTTAAATTAGGTATTTATATGACAGACCTTTCTTGTTATTCCTAATTATTGGAAGATTTTATATAGACAGAAAAAGTATACCTAAAACGACAAAGTTATTTTTCATTTACCTGTATATATTATGAAACCGGTTTTTCAAAAGTGATTATTTTGTAAGGGTTATATATTTCGCGGTGGTGTATTGCCATGGCTTTATTTGGACTTGTTTGTTTGCTTTTGGCCTTGAATGCTTGTCCCTAATATTTTATTAACTATGTATTTACTTTCAGGTATCACAGATCGAATTTATTCGTTCATAGTGTGTTAATTTACGTTTTGATTGAGTTAAGCCTTCCAATTGATGTTTTATCGTGTGTTTTCTATGTTGTGATGTTATACTATTGTTTCAGAATAAGGGAGAAGGTTTGGTACCATTAAAACGTTTAATCCCGCTGCAAATGTTTGCACCTGTCCTAAGTCAGGAATCTGATTAC
>JAASAO010001248.1:0-43614 GCA_017311375.1 Mytilus coruscus
ATTGAACGGAAAAAGAGCCATTTTCCAAAACATGTATATCAAGGACCATTAACTGTAGAATGAAAATCGCCAATATAGAACTTGAACTGTATTGTGTTATCAGCGTTACCATATAAAAATTCAAAAAGCATTGGTTGAACAGTTAATAAGTTGTTGCACGGACACTGTTGGCAGCCGCCCGACCGCCGTACTTTACCAATTATTAACAGGATTTTTCCTTCGGAAAACCCGGTAAAATATGCGGGAGTCCAGGTGAATCAACAATCAAACAACATACACAATTTAGTCATGAAGGCAATCTATCTCTGATTTCGATCTTCGACGAGCAAGCGAGTTACATATATCTTGATTTTGATCAGATTGTCGTTAAGGAACGATTTGTCCATATATATTGTTCAAGGTTCACCAAGTCAAAATTGAATCTTTAAGCTATATAATTCACAGTGTTATAGTATTCCAGCTTCAAATGTTTTACTTTATATCATTATTTTTGCGCGTGTATGGAGATATCAACATCAGTTTTGAAGGGGTCAGACTGAAAGATTCTCAGTTTCATCGTTATTAGTTTAATTTGACTAATATATTCCAAACTTATCAAATTATCTATGTATTATATACAGGGTTTCCCCTGGGTCAATTATTTTTTTTTTTTTTGCCACTTCTTTCGCCAAAACAATATATTTTTCGCCACTTTATTATTTTTTTCGCCAAGTAACATAAATATATATTTTTTAAATTTTCCCTCTTTTTAACCTACCCCCCTCCCCCAACCCAATTGTTGTCTATGATTATTCTCTTAAACTTATTTTTAATCTACATTGTACTGAATAAACACTAAACATTTACTTTTAAAAAGAAAAACTTTGCTTTAAAAAGGTGGAAAATTCATTATATTTTGAACAACTTTTCTAAAAGAGGGGTGGGTCCACTTACTTTTTATAATAAAGAAGATATAAGTCCAGGAATATAACAAAATTCTTGGACATGTTTTGACCATATAATACCAGATAGATGTATAATTCTTTGGGAAAAGTTTCTTCAAATAATATAAATCTGTGCCCTTTTGTATTAAGAAGTGGTTTTTACAACGAAACACATGTTTTTATCACTTGAAATTGATCCCTCATTTAAGGGATAGTCATTACATTGAAAGGTTACCATTTGAGGGATTGTTCCCAACCTGTTGAACATAATTCTTTATAACGACAGTTTTCTTTTCCGGACCATCGTAAATGAAACAGTTCAGACGTAAAACTATGCTTGAAACACGTGCGTCGCTAAAACGTCTTTAAAGTACCCTCTCAAATCAATTATCTATATCAAAGTCAAAGGATAAAGTTTTAAGTGGGAGATTTTTCTTGCTTTTGAACATTTTGCGTTATTACAACAGTTTTCCTTTCCGAACCACCATCGTTAAAAGAAGAACATGAGACGTCAAAAGTTTGCTTCAAACACGTGCGTCGCAAAGTGGTTAATAAATCCTTTATGTGACATGTAACAGACGCCTTTTAACCATATTTTGTCAAACAATACAATCAACACCTTTATTAATTAGTCCTTTGTTGCCTATAGCTATAAAATGCAATCAGCTGATAATTGATTTTATGTCAAAATCGTAACGAGTTCAAGGTAAATTCCGAGTATTGTCTGATCAGGTAAAGTCCGAGAAACCCGAAAAAAGTAAATAAACAAGATGGATGAAATTAAATCGTTATATATATTTCTTTCGCCAAATTCTTTCGCAAATGATGAATTTTAATCGCCATAATTATTATTTTTTCGCAAAATGCGAAAATGGCGACCGCCAGCGGAAACCCTGATTATATATCCAGATTGATTCAATGATGTATTTTGTAAATGATGACTTTCAACTTGTCGTATTATCAAACGTATTTTATTTACAATATGATACCAAAAAGTATCATATAAATATCTTTTTTATAAAATGCAAATAAAATTTGACTGAAAAAAATGATCTCATTACTCAAATTCATTGGGATTGGACAGGTGTCGACAATTTTCTATTTATCTTTCCTTTAATTCTTAAACTTATAACGCATGTTTCCACGTACCTCTGTAGTCTTCCAATTCGTTCCCAGTAAGGTAACTAGATAGGTAATTAGATAGAATGCACTTAAGAAATACCACGAGTGTAAAATTGCTGCATGTTGATTATCAAACCTCTTTAAAAGTCGTGTTCTGGTGACGTATTTCAGTAGATGATGTGCAAAATTATATTTTAAAAGGGTGCTGAACTGGTATCATTTTCAAATAGAAAATTACAAATTGTAACAAATATATAATTACACCATTTATAAATATTTTTTTTTAAATTCCAGATTGACTGTTTTATCTATACCGATCGTAATGCTGACAATATTTGCACTACTTCACGGAGATAAATATCTTTCAGCCACCAAGTCGAAAGCTGTCCATTACTCCGTCAGTTCTAAATTTGTGTCCGTTTCTCCATCTTCTCTGTCTCAAAGAAATGTATCAAGAGCTAGAGTTGGGCAACAAATATCCCAGAAGACTGTTGTTCTTACCCCGCTGTCAGACCCTAGACTGGTCTCGACAAATGTTTCACCCGAATTTAAATTGACCAAAGTACATTACAAACGAGTAGCATTTCTGAAAGTCCACAAAGCAGGAAGTTCGACCGCACAGAACATATTTCTACGCTATGGTGAATCTCGCAACCTTACGTTTGTACTTCCAATAATTCGAAATGATCATTGGGACAATGTTATCAGTATAGAGTCGACTTTGAATGACAAAAATATTCTTCCTCCTCCAAAAAATAGAATATACGACATATTATGCTGCCACGTTTTATACAGCAGTGAAACTTTTCATAAGTATATGCCAGCTGACACAGCGTATATAGGCATTGTTCGCGAACCATTTGACCAGTTCTTGTCGACCTTGAATTATTTCAGAGCTCCATATATTTTTAAAAGAATAAAATCACGCAATAAAGTTTTAAGGTATCTGCAAGATCCTACTCAATATGAACATGGTTTACCATATCGGTGGTCAATGACAAACAACAGAATGGCAGTTGAATTTGGATTTCCTTCCAATCTCTTTCATCAATATTTAGAAGAAGAAAGCATGAATTATTTGACGAAACTTGATAAAGAATTCCAGTTTGTGATTATAATGGAATATTTCACTGAGTCGATTGTTATGATGAGACGTATATTAGGCTGGACAATAAAGGATATCTTGTTTTTCCGGCAAAATACGGCACGACGCTCATATTCATTCGCTGATAACACTCATAGACATTTGTACGAAAGATTTGCAAAGTTAGACTACGACTTGTACAATTTCTTTTACAGACGCCTGTGGTCACAGATTCAAAAGGAGGGTCTAGACTTTCAATTAGAATTGTTATATTTTGATCGATTACGTAAAGAAGTAGAGGATTATTGTAATTATAAAGTAGATAAAAGTAGCGGATATATAGTCGTGGCTTCTAAGTGGTCTGCGGCATCTGTGGTTTCTCGAGAAGACTGTGATTATCTAAAAAAGAATGAGATGGTTTTTGTGGAAAGGATAAGAAGGCGTCAATATGGCATTCAAAAAAGAGGAAATTTGATGGAAGATTTAGTTTTAAGTTTAAATGGATCACTTTCATGATGATTTCTGTAATATAACAGAGTGGTGTCCTGAAATAATACGTTCGTTTTACATCTGTAACTGCACTTACTGGGAAACCTGTCAAGTCCTCACAATGTCATTTAAATGTCCAGTAACTTTAGTTTATGGTGAATTTTGTTGATCTATATACCAACACTGAATGATGAAAAACATTTAAAACGTATATTTTCACCGAATCAATTTTAAACAACAATATAATCATAGAAAAGAATATATAAATAGACTATTTATGGATTCTGTTATTATGATTCCACTTCAGTAAGTAAAATATATTTTATTTGTCACTGAGAAAGACCACTCTGATATTTTGTTTACCTGTAAATTGTTTATGTATGTCACTTCTAAGGTACTAATAGAGATTTTCAATAAAAAGAAATACGTACGTAACTCGACGTACGGACCTAATGGGACTGGTTATTGCCAACCATTGAATTTGATTCAATACGTCTCTCAAGTTTAAACAAAGTATTCCAAGACTTTTAAAATCACTAACTGTAATTTTCGTCCATATAAAATAATTTTATCATGACGAAAAATGATAGAAATCTTGCATTTTAATTTATAACGTGGCTTTCCAGATTCCCGCCTTTATTTTCACTGACATTAAGAGCACGTATAAACACACGTATCCCATACCTATCATAGTTACGATTTGAGTTATCTTTTGACAATTATTTTTCAATATACTTTGTAGATGAACGCCCCATTATACATTTTTTCTGTCTTTCTTTATAGTTTATCTATCTTTTTTATTATATTTGTTGCGGGGAAAATATTTAGAAGGATATTTTTTGACAATTTTAGAAATATCGAAACCAGAGTTTGTCAGGTTTTGTCTCTTTATAATAGTTAAAAATTGAGAAAAAAAAAAACTATCGCTTCCATTTAATTTCTAAACAAAAGTATTTTTCATTTATTATAAAATGTATTGATAAAAAAAAATCCCTATATATGTTGTTTTTTAGAATTAAGGTGTGTTCGATTAGGGATTGTTCTGTATTAATTTGTTTAACAGGAATGCTATCGGAGTCCAAATACAAAAGACATTTCCAGGCAATTTTAGTAAATTAACTTATAGTATTTTACATTTTATTGATAAACAATTAAAAGGGGGTCACGGAATTCATTTTACTGAATAAATCATTAACGGAAATGTGTAAGGAAAGTTTCATTGAATACCATAATATAATAAGATTTCGTCGCCAGATGCGGATCCTGAATTTTGAAAAGGGGTGGGGGTGGGGGGGGGGGGTAAAGGGGGTAAAGGGGGTGGGCGGATATAGGCAACGTTAGAAGTGGAAAAAATAGCAGTATTAATAGGATATAGGGTCATATATATAAGTTTTTGTTGCATACGTTCTCACTCTGAACGGACGAGACTGCGTACTTGTAGATCCTGCACATCCAAACGAACTCCCCACTTTGGCAATGGTTTAACTGCCGATCGGAACAAGACCAATAGTGACCATATTTCTATTCTCCCGATCACCTTTGAGGGGTTACTGTCGAGGCAAGCGCGCGACCAAAGAGACAGTTATGAATATGGAAGATACATATACATGTACGTGTATTAATTAAAACAGGCCTTAAGACACCGTCCCCCTTCACATGATCATATTTCAATGTTCAGTGCACAACTTAATCCGGGTCAAACTCTAATGTGGTATATAATTTTAAACGTTTTATATTTTGAACAGAACGGAAGAACGGACGGATGCACAGACCAGTAAATATAATATCCCCTTGCTATCATAAGTTGGTCATAAAACTAAAATGATCATCCTATACTTAACAAAACTTCTCAATCAAATATTCCGTACATGTCCGTTTTTCATACGTATTTGTATAAGATAAACGCCAAACATTTTAGAAAAACAATTTAAGAGCAATGACGTTAAATTACGCATACGTTTGTACGGGCTCTTCCTAGAATCAGTGTAATCATATTTTTTCTTAGATGCGTCCTCATAAATTCCATTTGATAAAATTCTACAGAAAGGTTATAAAGTACTATCAGGCGGATGCATCAGTGATCTGAATTTTTACCTTTGACAAAAGTATCTTGAAATAAATTATTATGCTAAAAAAAAGAAGAAGAAGCAAGTCGTGTACATCTTTTACATTCCGGCGTGTTTGAAACTATTGTTTTAATCTTATAACTATTAAATAAAAAATGAGAACGTGATCTTGCTTCAGATTCCATTATTTTTATTTTTCAAACTTAATTTTGATTTAGTAGCTTTAAGAATTCATCGTTTGTGAGATAAATATATGGGTCAAGTGAAATGACGAAGTAATGATCGGTGCATTTGATTACCGGTAATATTAATTAATTAATCAGTTCCTTTAAAGGTTGTTGCCAATGAAATCATCCCAAATTTAATAACAAAATATGTAAAGAATTAGAATAGTAGTTTGTGCTAATTTTTAAACAACATCATTCTATTCAAACATATTTTTTTTTGTACTCAACGAGCCAAAAATTCATGCAGTCTATGCTCCCCTGCCGTCATCCTTCAATGCAATAGGCCGAGATACGGTCAGATAGTTTGGTTATGTCGAGTAATGTCATTTTATTGGAAATCTCTATTGTAACTAGTCTCATGTCGCTTCCTACGTATCTATAATGCTAAACCAGTGTTTTTGTAACTCGCTTGTTCGCCTAAATATGACTCTATGTCCTGACATGTAGGAATAACATGACTAATACAGTCTCTTGGTCCCAGATTGCCTATACTTTCATTTTTTTAAATATCAAAGACTACTCGCTAATTCTATTTTTAAAGAAATCATTATTTTTTTTTATTAAATTGCTGATTGTATTTCGAAACTATGCGAAAAAAAGTCTTTAATGTGTCCATCAAAGGTGATGTTGTGTTTTATGATGAAAACTGGAGTGATTTATATTGTACCGTGTGTAAATGATTACTTGTAAATGTAAAGAAAATTTCGATAAAAGATTTGTTATAATGATACCAATTACATAATATAAAAAACAGTGTATGCCCTTATATTTTACAGTTAGGGTGTTTTGCTTGTGAGAGAGCTGTCTACATATTCCATTATATTAATGTTCTATTTCTTTTACTGTATTTTATCCCTGCCCCTTCTATGGTTTTACTAAGAATTCTTATATCATTCTGTATTTGCCGTGTATTAGGTCCGGGGACACAGTTATCGTCCTTTAATTTTCGTTGTCCCTAGTGAAGACAGTGTATTCATTGTTTTCATACACCTTCCAATTTTATTTCTTTATATTATATGCATAAGGTAGGAGGTGAAATTACATGGAAAAACAATTTGAAGCATGAAATTTTAGGTAAAATAGTCATTTGGTCCAGTTTAAAAAAGTCAATAATTAGTATGCCTGAAGCTGTCTATATTATTTATAGACCCCCTTTACATAAAACTCTTCACATTTTTAGTTATAGCCTATAGACTTTTCTATGATTTTGATATAATTTGTCCCTATAGTAGTATACTACACTGTAAAATCTTTTTTGGATAGAGCAGGTGTGATTTTTTTCAATTTGCGTCTATTTTGTCTTAAAGACATGCACTACGAAATAACTGTGTTCTCGGGCCAGTGTTTGTTATATGTCCGTTTTGTTTTACTTACGTCATTCTGTCGGGCTCTTCATTATAGTTCTGTTCCACTGCTTTACAAATTGCTTATATATTCCGTTATTGTAATCCTTATTCAATGTTATGACTTTCGGCCTCATTTAATTTTCTCATAATCCCCTCTAATTAATCATGATATTACGAAATGGAAAGAAAATCTAAATACACAATAAATATTCCCGTTATAAATTCAGCACTTTTCATAATTGTGTCAAAGGTGGCAATGCTGCTGCAGTCAGATTATTAAATTACCATGCACGTGGATATCTACAAATATTCCAGTGCATTGCCAGAAAATAACTAACCTGCTCTAGATTATTTTCTAATACTACTGTTAGGTCAAAAGTGAATGGGAGACATTATATGAAAAACTCAAAGCCTCATTTATTTGGTTACTTGAACAAAGCCAAAGTGTGGTATACAATATGTATGACAGACAGGACGGTTATGTTCTAGACGAACACGGGAACATCTATACCGCTTCCGAAAATCTAAGAAATTTAAAAGTATAATTTACCAATATTTCGGAAAATACAATCACAATATCAAATTTATAAAGTTCCAACAACTAGAAACGATCATGAAACAACAAAGGCAATGCCGTTAACAATTTGAAGCTTCCCATAAAATTGTCGAACTGTCTTGGATTAAATGACTGCAGACAGCATATGCCATTGGTCTAAATGACAATATAATGGGACAATTGAACATATCTAAATTTTCTTCTTTTGATGTCATGAATATTTTGGATAAAAGGCAGCGTAATAATAGGTCTCCTGGCAAACGTATCAAAAGAAATCAACGAATTAAGCATCGTATAAATAATACACTTGACGATCTCTTATTTTATTTAAAAGCAATGGTAAGCATCAACTATTATGTAAACTTGGTCAAATACGTATTAGTACGAAATCCTTAAGTCAAGGTTGGGGTAGTATAGAAATTTAATGTAAGTTAAAACTCTTAGAAGTTCGGGCATATAAACGTTGAAAATATGCCGCACAGCCCTATATTTTGACCTTTGTAAAAAATAGTAGTGCATATAAACTTTCCATTCCAGGATATATTTTTTTTTCAAAACTTCATAGTAAAAGTGGTACAGTTTTAGCCGTGAAAGGAGTTCTTATGGGAAATTGCATTGTTGATATTTACAGAAATGCAACCTATATTGGGTAAAAAAAGGGAACCTACAGAATTTCACCAAATCTGGTTTATCTCAGAGATTTTAATGAAATTAGCTCAAATATTTATAGATTATCGTTGATCATCTCAACGAGATTGATATTCTCGCTTGAGCTGGTACGGCGAAAGCGAGAAAAGCAATCGAGTTGAGATGACCAATGATAATCTGTTTATCGCTATTTTACCTATGACGACGTTGTGAATTTCATGTCAATTTCATTAGCAACGCCACGTGCCTCCTTAGTTTCTAGCGATAATTTTCCATCTCAAGCGAGTAGCATGATATGAAAAATTATCACAAAAAAAGATCAAAGGAAAAATGCACAAAATAGTGATAAGAAGTTTTATAAATATTTCATGAAGATTGAGAAAATCCTGGGCCTTAACTATGATGACTCAGCATAAATCACAGTTTACAGTATGCATAGTTTAGCTAAAGCCCTGAATGCAAAATAAATTCATTATATGTGCATATTAGTAATTTAAATTGTTAAGAAGTGTTTATATTTACTCTTCGCAGTCATTGAAACTCTTAGATCCTTCCTGAATATAATTGGTGGGTGTTTTTATCCTGGCGATAACCCAAAAGTAAGCCGTATCACCTAAATGTGCTTTATTGTGATCACGGCATAACAAATACAAGCTAGAAATACAAAAACACCTCAATAAAACTTACAATAGTGTGTTCTATCCTAAATATGCACTAAATATTCCATATTGCTAGAAACAGCAGAATAATTTAGGAAATTTAAGGCCCCAGGGGCAAAAAACAGAAAAAAATGCCTACCCCCTGGGTCATAAAACAAATAATTTAACTTGTAAATGCTATGACTTTATTATTTTAAAGGTCTTTTGTATAGAAACCAATAACTGTACTTAGAAGGTATGCAAAATCAGATGTTAGTAGCCATTTCTATAAAAGTTTTAGTGAATTCATACATCAGACTGGTATCTTTATACATACAACTTTTGCCAATATGGCTTTGTTTAAACACTTCTAGTTCATATATTAGCTAAATTATGTTAGATATATGGTAAGAGATGATACTGTTGTGTCAAGATTTCCTAACTGACCATTTGAGGCAGTAATTGTGAACTTTCATTGACAAATAGGCATACAGTAAGATGTGGACTGGAGACAGAGGCAGGATTGGACACTTTATATAATCTTGAATGTTGGAATGATTAGCTGCTAAACATTACATTTATAGTGTTCTGAAATGCTTTCAATTTGTTATCAAAATAGTTTCAAACAGGTTCTAGACATTTCATGTCAGAAAACATGCTCATAGGGTAAGCTGGCAATAATTAAAGTCTTGTTTTCAAATTCTGTATAAAATTGATACAGGGGTGGGTGTATAAAATGTACTGTCAAAGAAAACTAAGAGTATATGCATTGATTTCTTTCAAGCTATAATTCTGAGATATAAGTATTGTTGTGAGAAAAAGTGTTTTTAGAATTAGTTTATAGAAAGTTTTCTATTGGAATAAATGTTAGTATAGGTTGCACTTTGTAAATACAGCTGTCTTTCAAACCACGCCTCTTTTGGGGAGATATTTAATATTCATAGACAATTAATTTTGTTTACGTACTGGTTCCCGGATATGATCTCTATGTTTCATCTCATAGAGACATAACTTGGGAATGTTACCAATAAATATACATATTCATAGTGATCAAGTTGAAGTCTGTGGAAATCTTTAAGTCAAGGTTGGGGTAGTATAGAAATTTAATGTAAGTTTAAACTCTTAGATGTTCGGGGCATATACACGTTGAAAATATGCCGCACAGCCCTATATTTTGACCTTTGTAAAAATTAGTAGTGCATATAAACTTTCCATTCCATGATATATTTTTTTTAAACTTCATAGTAAAAGTGGTACAGTTTTAGCCGTGAAAGGAGTTCCTATGGGAAATTGCATTGTTGATATTTACAGAAATGCAACCTTAAGTACTTGCAAAACGGTTTGTGTTTGCATCGGCCGACAAAGCAGCCAACAATGTGGTGGTGGAAATCGCTATACATCAACAAATCATTCATACATGTATATACAAGCTGGTTTGTCCCATGCATCAGTTTCAGATTGGTATTTTCCTTCCTTTAAAACTACCTAGCAATGTTTATTTTGCATAGCAATCATTTTTTTTATCTCTACATTTGTGTAGAAATTCTATGATTGATTTCGACATATTCATGATATAATTCATCTATATAAGCTACAGTAACTTTGTTACCTATAGCTGCATGACAATGTATGTATCTTCCATAGGTTTTGCACAGCATACTAGTATATTATTTTCCTTAACAACAATAGGTTTTACATTATGTGCATGTTTGCAAAAGAAGATGTATTGTATGCATGGTTTCAGCATTTTCTTCTTCGTGTGTCTGTTTTTCCCCAAATGAGTCGGGTAATGGTGGTTGTCTTTTGTACAATATTTACTGCAGTATTTTTTGGAAAATCCTGGTTTTTTTGTTAAGTAAACTGCAAACCTTCAGTCTCGAATTTTGTTTAGTAAATAGTTTTTCCTGTTAATTCTGCAAAAAACATTATTGCTTACAAAAATTCTATATAATAAATTATCTGTCACTTTTTCTGTGTATTCAGGTGACAACACTCTGTTGATTTCAAAATGTACTATTTTACCTTTGTTTCATGACATAACTTTTTTTAGAGGGAGTATGTTATGCACTCTTTTTACCAGCTTTCATTAGGTACTAAAGAAGAAAATAATCAAACCTTTAAAAAAAATATCATTTCAATTTCCCTATCATTGAAATACATTGTATTTAATAAAATAAGTACATTATAAGTAACAAGAAATATGAATTTACACATACACACACACGTTGCCTCTCTCTCTCCCTCTGTAAATCTGTCTGTTCCTCTCTCTCTCTCTCTCTCTGTTGATCTCAGTCCCTCTTGCTCTTTCTCTCTTTCAACTAATATCATGCAGCTAGAATTTCCTTCATGTATCATAAAATTGAGAATGGAAATGGGGAAAGGTCAAAGAGACAACAACCCGACCAAAGAGCAGACAACAGCCGAAGGCCACCAATGCATGACTATTTTCAATAGATTATTTGTTAAGTACCTAATTGTGGAATTCAAAAATTAATAAAATCAATGTTTTATCGGAATCAAACCAAATAGTCCCTCTGCAAAGTAAATGGACATCAAGCACACACACACACACAAAATTAATCCAATATGATCATTTTCAGAAAGTGACTATAGTCAACAAGCAAAATTCTACATAAGACAAAAAATTCATCATCTGTTACCGAGTGGTCTAAGTAGTTACTACTGTAATCACTAGCCAGTCAACACTGAGGTTGTGAGTTCGAACCCCGCTCGTGCGGGTGCACTCGACTCCAATCTTAATTGACTAGGATTGTCAGTTTTCCTATCGAAGGTCGGTGGTTTTCTCCGGACACTCCGGCTTCCACCACCAATAAAAACTGGCCGCCACGAAATAGCCCAAAAGCGATGCTTAAAAGTGGCGTTAAAACACCAAAAATCAAATCAAATCATCATCTGTTACAGTAACTAGCAATATATAGATTTCCCAATTTACGGGCAATTATTTGATTTTATGATAGCATTTATTATAAATACATGGAAATCGATAATTATGAGATAACTTGTACTTTAAGCAATTAAATACATTAATACAAAATTAATTGATGTTAAGTTATACTGATAACATGAATAAGGAAACTATTGTCTACTACTCAATAACCGCCGATGATGAAGGATTATCTGTATGTGCATATGATACTGAGGTATTTCCTGATAGACGTAATGGCTTGAGACTTTTCATTTGTTTCTCTAATCCAAAATATCAAATCGCATTTGCCACATGTGCACAGCAATCCATCATCTTAGCCCCACTTTACATGTGCAATTTCATCCATTTACAGGCTTCTTCTCACTTGACCAATAACGTATGGATGGTAGATTTGGAATGTCTTGACTGGATTTTGACTTGCAGAAGAGTGTCAGATTTTTTACAAACGAAGAGTTCATAATTGCCAGATTTAGAAAGATGCTTTATTGTGAACCCTGGTGCATGCTTAAGTTGGTAGATTTTAAGAGTTATATCCCTTAAAGTTTCTTCTGTCAGCTTAGGAAAATTTTGAAGTGTGTCAGAAGCATTTATTTGTGTGTAAATAGTTCTCCGTCTTATCAAATTATACTGTTCTACATAACTTTGCAATTGGTTATCTAAGGCAGAGCGGTGAAGCATCTTCTTAGGTACTTCTTCATTTTCAGGATTGCAGACAAGGGGTCGTTTGTACTTATTCAGTATACCTACATTTATCTTTACTAGATCACCAATACTTGAAAATCATGGTATTTGGTACCACCTTTTCGAAAACTTTCAATCTGGCATTTGTGCTGTCTACAACCCAGCGACATTTAGTAACTAAGCGAGTCAAATTAGCTTCATTGGTTGATAACTGGTTTTTTTTCCTTTGACCAGACAAACTCATTTTAACCATATATCCTTGATCTTCCAAGTACAGAACTGCATCCCTGAAACCCTTAACAACAATGCAAACATCGTCATCCTGCAACCAAACTGTTAATGCATCATTAGTGTGGCCATCTGCAAAGTAAGGCCCTAAGATCGAAAGGATATAGCCGTCAGTTCCTACAATTATCATAGGTTTTAGGTTTGGACAGTGTTTATGCATGCTGTAAGACATTCTCTGGAAATGGTAATCACTACTTTTTGGAATGAAAATATATGTGCCATTGAGGACGATGACAGCTTGCCTGGGATCAGTAGTGAACAATTGTTTTGCTATTGGTGTTGTATGGTTAGTAACAAAATCTCCATGACTTATATGCTGAAAACCTAGTGTATGTGGAACAAACGTTTCCATTAAAGTTCTTCTTGCAGTATGGATAATTCTCTGTACATGAGATGTTTTCAACCCAAAGACTGTTCCAAGAATTTTGTTTGACAAACCACCACGAAGCTTAGTAAGAAATACTCCATTACTTATTGACCTTACTCCAGAACTCCTTACAGTAGACATGTAACCAAGCAAGTCACTGAACTGATCCTTACCCAACCCTGTCAAGTCATTATAATTTTCTTATAAATTTTTGCTGTACAAGATGCACATAACCTGTCTGTATCTTTGAGGTGTAATACCACCGAATCATAGTACGTCACATCCGGTTGTATACGAAAAGGGGTCGAAAAAAAATATTCCCTTGAATTTGACAGTTGTAGGAAATTTATCTTACATGTCATTGCAGTAAAAAAAAATTATGTGTCATAGACATATATCTTGAGTGTTTCAAAGCACCTTAATTTTTTTATTTGGTGTTTCCATAGAATATTTTGGAAATTTGAGGTTACATGGTTACTAAAGCTTGTACACAGGAAGAAAAAGGGTGAAAATTTGATTGGTTAACTTCCAGTGATGGTTATTTTCTTATATGCAACGAAACATTATGTGAAATTTTGTCTATAGTACTGGACAGGATAAAACTTTACTCATGAAAAGTATTTCTTTATTTGAAACAAAGATAAATTCTGCACAATTTTTTGAAAAGTGCAAATTTAACAAAGACTAATAGAGGGAAATCAATGGTGGTATTACACCTTGAAACCTCGCTGTAATTCGTCTGATATGAATGTCTTCAATACACCACTGAAACAGCGTCTTCTGTTATTTTGCTGGAATCGTTTCTGACAAAGACAGCAAATCACAGACTTTGTCATCTTGTAAAAATACTGGAATGAAAAAACAAAATATAAAATGAAGCACTGTGAGCATTATGGATATTATGGACAAAAAGAATGTATATATGGCTATTATGGGTAAAAAACTTAAACTATTTTCAATATATTACAAAATTTATCATATATGAGGGGTGGGGCTTGACCCCCCATTCACACACACACAAAACAGACAAAATCAATAGTGCACTAATAATGTATTGCAATTTGGCAGTTTAGAATACATACATGGTTCAGGTAAGGGGGGCTTTAAACAAATTTGTATTTCACTAGTACTATAGTATTAATTGACATAGATGGACAGGGCATGATCCCCAGAGGAAAAAAATATGGTGAACTGAAGGTTTTGTAATTACAATCAAAAACATTCTCCACAGGGTTCAGCTTGATACGACCACAGAGTTCGAACCCTGAACAGTTGGGGCAAAATCTATATGCATAGTTAGATTCAGCATATCAAAGAATCCTAAGAATTCATTTTTGATGAAATCAAACATAGTTTAATTTTGGACCCTTTCGATCTCAATTTGAAATTTGATAACGGGCCCAAAATCCTAAATCAAAATACACGGTTAGATTCAGCATATTAAAGAACCCTATTAATTCATTTTTTGATGAATCAAGCACAGTTTAATTTAGGACACTTTGGACCTCGCTGTGGTTAGGGCCATAACCCCTAAAATCAATCCCGACCTTCCTTTTTTTTGGTATGGAACCTTGATTTAAAATTTCATAGAGATCTGGACACGTAACAACCAGTTACACATAGTTTACGCCAGATTTCCAGGCTTAATACGCCTGATAATTTCGAATTTATAGCTTTACTCATTCGAATATATATGTCGTGTACAAGTTGCGATTTTGTACATGTTATAACATGAACAGAACTATTTTACAGTTAATGACCAGATGGATAGTTTTTATAATTACTTAATACCTTTTAAATCACACATGTAGTCAGCAAACATTATTCAGTATTCTCTCCTGATGGATTACAATTGTGAGTTTCCACTCAGAAGGGAACAGTAAAATACTTTCATACTAGTTGAGACCTAAGATGCAAGTGGATAGCCAGGATAGATTTTACAATGAAGTCCTTGATATGCCGAAATTCCTCTGCAAACAATACCCTGTTTTCAAAAGAGAGGATAGAAATTCAAAACATCAAAATGACATTCGACTCATGCAATGATCTTATTAATTATCGAAAAATAATGATTTGATGCATAAGATTTACATCAATTATGCTCAGAGCCAAAAAATGTTGAAGAGCAGATTCAATAATTCCAAAGTTAATTAGAATTAAGCGTTGTCCAGTGAAAACCATTTCACTCTCTGGCTTTTATATAGTATGCATAGGAGACCTTGCTTTAATTTTTGCATGTTAAAAAAAGAGAAGAGATGGGTATAATTCAAAATTTTAAGGTATTGTTTTTAAAAATATCAGATGAACCAGTTATTTACTTTGTTGCCATTGAGGAAATGTATGCTATAATTAAACAGCGTCACACTGCCATGGTGGACTGCATAAAACATACAATGACCTGCAAACGCATTATGCCAACATAAGCCGTGAAGCAATAAAAACATTTCTGAAACTTTGTGATCATTGTGCTCTAAAGAAAAAAAAAAACATTCTGAGCTTTTGATTATTGTTCAGTATTATTCAATAAATTTTAAATGTATATTCTGCGTTATTTTCAAATTTATTTTCAAATTTTGTACAAGTTAAAACCATTTTTAAGCAATATTTTGTACGAATTACTTTTGTACATGTTATAACTTGTATTTTTGCAGTGTACAAGTTATAACATGTACATTATTTCTGTATTGTTATAACATGTACAAAATCGCAACTTGAACACGACATATACATACTGACAGGAAATGTTTATCCACATTTTCTCACTAAATATAAATGATAGGCTATAGGTAAACTATAAATAATTTCCCTTTAAGCGTACTTATTTTGGGGTTGCTGACTGATAGATGTTTATCCTTTATAAGTTTTCATGTATAAGCCGTGTTCAATTTTACTATTGGTTGAGTTTAATACAGAGACTTTAACATTGGTAGTGGCAGTATCCTCACTAGCTGTTCACAAATTAATATGGACAGCTCTTGGTTTGAAACTCATTAGTCTGCCACTCTTCTCGATTTCTGGTAAGAATTCAAGTCAGAAGAAATAGTAGATATATGTTTTTAACTAATACTTACAGGAAAATACATAATCTTTAATTTATCACTGCCATGGGTATACTACATAGCATATTTACATTCTTGAAATTGGGAGACAATCTACAAAAGAATGTTTTTTTTTCTGCTAATAAACCAGTATTACGGCTAACGAATTATAAAACAAGAGACTTCCATGAGGGCAGTAACACCTAAAAGGGCAAATTAACTATTTCTGCTGTGTTCACTTATATGTCGATCTGATTTTTCTCTATAATTATATAACTTAATATTAACAATCATAAAATCTGTATTGATCGTTATGAACAAATTATTTTATTCAAATTTTTGGTGTTTATTTTCTGAATCCACTTTTTATTATAACAATGTATAAACTTCATGTTTTATATTTTATGATGATGATGAAGATTTTGGTGTTTAATGTATGATAAGTGCAGTATTTGGCACCTTTATTTGTAAAAACAAATGATTAACAACCTCTGGGGGGAAAATTGGCCTTAATAACATATTGAAGTTTTGTATTTTGTTAAAATAAATTATTATTCAAGATAATTCAGGAAATCGATTATAAATGATACTATGCAAACACCATAAACGGGTGTCTATACGGAAATTCAGACTTTTCCTACTCTACTTTGCATGATTAAAATATGAGCGCAAGTGAGAACATGTAAGATATTTTACATGCGGTATGTATGATAAAGTATTAACATTATATACAAATTTCATAGATGTTCTCAACTGTGCTCATATCTAAATCTTTAAAAATCATCATGTACAGTCGTTGAATTTTGCATGCAGTTTATTTTTTCTGACAACTTCCGGTTTTAGTCGCTAGGGAAGATGGAAATCATCAAAGTCAACATACGATGCTGCTATAATAATATATGATTATAGAATGGTAAATGTGATACTTATTCATCCAAAAACAGAGATATATCATAAATCTCAATTGGAATAATGCACGGGCTCCTTAAATAGTTCAAAACAAAAGAAATCATAAATTCACGAAAACACCCTTCATGTTCAGAGCAGACGTCATATGTTGGCTCTCTATTTCAAAGGATGAATTATGATAGAGTGGTAAATGTGATAGTTATTCGTCCAAAAACAGAGATATATTATAAACTAAAACACCGCCGTTCCTGTCCGGAGCAGACGTCATATATGTTAGCTCTCGATTTGAAAGCAAAAATGTATTTGCCCTCTGGGAGGTATGTTTTCTTTGTGTTATTTGTGGTATCGCTCCTGTGTCCATTGTTTTGTGTAATGGCTACTTTGACTCAGCAACATATTAAAGTCATATGAAACTTCAAATTAAAAAAAGGGTATGTTTTAAATACTTGAATGGCTAAGTTTTACTATAAAACAAGTGTCATAACGAAAAATTCAACGGCCTGATTTATGTACAAAACAATAAACGAAAACACATATATGATATACAGCGACAAACAAATCCTTAAATACAGGCATTTTGATTAGGGACAGTTACATACAGATTGTTTTTTTTTTAAACTGATTTCCAATGCTTCTGAATGAACCTTAGGCTTTCCAATGCTCCTGAATAGAACCAAGGTTTTTTACACGAATGAGCAGTAAGATAGAACACATGGAGTCGTTTTATTTTCATTTTTACCTTTCTGTTCTAACAGTTGCTCCTTTATGTTACTTACATAATCGAAGTGATTTAAAGTTTCAATCTTTTTATAACATTAACTGCATTGATAATTTCAAACAAATCAACAACAAAAAATGCATTAGATCTGAATCATCAATTTTCAGTATAATATCACAAAAAATATTTCCAACAGATCGGATAACTCATCAAACTCATGCCGCAAACACCAGGCAATTGTCCAACATCCTAGCGCGGAGTGTGAAACCAATTTTCGTTGCTCTAAGTGTTTAATTGTCTGTTTAATACGACACTTCGGAGAATTTCCGTTTTGTTTTGTTTTGTTTTGTTTTTTTTTTTTTTTTTTGTAGTGATTTTGAGATTCTATGTCAGTTGATTACATTTTTTAATTCGACCAGAAATTCCGAAGGGATGGCATTGAGAACATCCATTCTTCTGTACCACTCAAAGTAAAAAGAAAAAAGAAGACAACGCTAATAACGTCGGTCAGGAGTCGCTAACAACTACTCCAATACTGTAGTCAACTTAGTTCCTGACCAGTTGATAGAGGTCGAGACATCGCTGCTCTCGGACGGATTCAAATTCAAGAACTGGTATGGGATCGCGAAGGAAATCTTATCGAGAAGACACATGAAAGGTCAATTGATAATCTAATTTATTGAATTATAAGGAACAGAATTGAAAAATAAAACTGTCTGTCAAAATGGTTTAACATTATGATCAGTGTTTAAGAAAATCGGAGTTTGAAATATCATCGTTTTCTATATACCTACAAAAGCGAATTGCTCTTCAAGATTTCAATGACATAACAAATGTAAACAAACATGAATTTTTAAATTTATGAACAATATCGTTCTATATCAATGTTTCAAATGGCTCTCGAATTATTTGGAAGTAGCTCAATCTAAAAGTGGGTCAAAATTGGAAAATTTGTATAAATTTGATATTTATGAACGTGAAAGAACGGCTACCACATTATTTAGATCGTGAAAAGGATAGTAAAAGTTACGTTGTCTTTTATCTGTTATTGCACAAATTATTGAAAGTGTTCAAATCAATTATAATTGTGTTATTGGTACAGCAAAAGACTGGACTTCTATGACTTTCCGGTTCACTCTTTCTTGGGGAATAATCTGTTATGCTATGATGCTGCAATGCTATTTGGTCTGATTTTGTTTTTAGTGTTTATGAACAGTATTTATATGTATAAGAGGAAGATCTTTGTCGATGTTTTTATCCAAAAAAAAAAAAAAAAAAAGGGGAGTATTTTTGGATAAAAAAAAATCACAAAATTTGAGAAAAATATCTTTTTGTGCAGAATTTCAATGGAAAATGATAATTGATTCCGGGGATTTCATTAGCGGTATGTGAAAATTTGAGGGAAATGTGGTAAAACTTTATTTTTTAACTTTAAAAATCAACAAATCCTATTATGATTTTCATTTTTATGTGCTATGATTTCAATAACAATCTATTTTCAGATGTATCATGGGCTTCCAGACTGATTCCCAGAGTAAAATTTTCGATTAAAATGGTTGTGAATAAAAAAAATAATAAAAAAATAAAACTGCAAATTTGAAGAAACTCTTTCCGTTCTAGGACTGGATCGAATTTGAATTAAATATAATATGCTTTTCTAAATTAATTATCGGTGTTCAAATTTCGGTACAAACTCAGCTTTCATAAAAAGAAATCACAAATTTTAGGAAACATCTTTTTGTGATAGAATTTATATGCCATTCTGAATAGATTTCAGGTATAAAAAATTATGCGTTGGCTGACATTTTCGGAATATCTGGTGTAAATTTGCTGTGTTTAAATGTTTTAATGCCACGCAATGTCTTAATACCGGAGGTGAAAAGGTGTAATACCACTTACTTGGGCCCGGTCAGAAAGAACATATAAGAAATAGTACGTATTTAAAACAAAAAAGATCCTACGCATGTGTGTAACTTTCAAAATATGAAGAATATTTTGGTATTCTTTTTTTTTTTTTTTTTTGCATAAAATGTATAAAAGGAGGGTACATTTTGCCTGTTTGACAGATCTGAAGTACCTGTTATGATACTTCCTAAGTTCTGGGAACGGGTACGCTCTTATAAGTCAATTAAAGGATGTTAATGTTTTAAGCCCAATACAAGATGAGGTAGTGTGTGGTTGTCACTTTATTTGAACTTTAGACAAAATAGCTATGCATGGTTGAAATTGAAGAATTTTACAGACCAAGCTAGAAAATCGATCCCATCACACTAGAGGTACTTACGTTGAAATTTTCACAACCTAGTTGGGTATTATGACATATATCAATGCACACACATTCAATGTATTTCCAGGAAATAACATCTAGAAAACCTCTCGCTTGGCACATTCGCAAATTCATTTTACATTATAGATACAAAGATACTAATTTTTGACAAGTTAGGCTCCTTGTGGCCTTATCATTTTGGATGTCAAGTTAATCTTAAGTAAAAACAGGTCTTAATATATAATCCAAATATTTTTCATAAGCAATTAACAGAACGCGCTATAATTTTAAAATAAATGTGTTTAAGTTTTCCAATTTGAAATACCATGGAAGTACTACTTGTATATAAATAAGTCTTGTCTGATCATGCATTGCTCTCACGATAAAAAAAAACGCGTGGTGATTATACTTAATCTCCAAATATTCAAGGAATTTTGCCAATCACTGTAACATATTCAATTCAATGTAAATCAAACTATTGGAATTGTTACTTCCATATGAAATTAAACTTTTGTTTTTAAATCGTTTTTTTTTTTTCTAAAACAATCATGTCTTGTAAAAATAAACTTTATATGGTTACATCCTTTTACAATACAATAGTAAGAGAAAGTAACATATTGCAATATAATCAATCTGATGAAAAGGAATGTATCATTAACTATGTCATAAGAACAAAAGAACGACGCATCATACCGGTTGGATATACATCACATTATCATGAATTTCTGCTTTCAGCGATGTTGATATGGCTTATACACGCATGTAAGTTTGTTTCCTATCTAAAAATATAAAATTACAAGAAAGAAGAGTTTCATTAGAATCTGTGAAAACGGTGTATATTTTACTAGTTCTAAAAGTAATAAAACATTTATTAATATTAGTGATAAAAAATAGTATTGAAGGTTAATCAAGAGCTCGGGGAGGAGTGCTCTCCCTACATACTGAAAGGTAGGGATGAGCCACTGGAAAATGTCACTATTTCAAGCTTCAATTTAGATGATAAGGGTAAGACATTTGGATTAAATAAATTATAAAGTTGTTGATGTGATCATAAGTATCTAAAACTCAATCAGATGAACGTATCTTTTAAAGATGCGATTAAAATCAGTTCTATATGGATAAGATCTTTGTAAAATCTAGTTTAACTCTCCATAAAATGGCATTATATAGTAATGTCAACAACATAAACGGTACCAATCTTAATGCACCAAATGCACATTTCGACAATTAATGTCTCTTCAGTGATGCTCGAGGTGAAAATATTTAAATATCCAAAAATCTAATACAAATGTTGAAGAGCAGATCAGACCGAAAAGAACCTAAAGTATAGCCAAATCAATAGGTCGATTGTTTGTCAAAAAAATGTTTTTTTTTTTAATATTCAAAATAAATGAAAAAGTAGAGGTATTGAATGTTGCTCGCCAGGGCTACAACAAGAGATTTGAAGTATCCCCTATTCTGATCTCGATTTTCCAATTAATCTCTTTTCATATTGTCAAAAATAATGATTATTTTCATTCTTAAAATCCACATTTTCATATATCCTAGGGCCTTCATAGGCTGCGTCAATTTTTGTATTTAGCGTTTCTTTATTTCTGGAATACTCAGGAGTTGACAAAAAAACACTTATCTCTATAAATTTAAAAAGATATATCCACCGTAGTTAAAATGAAGTGGCTGTAAGGAATTACCTCTGTCCGTTCCTACAAGAGAGGCGAAAGATACCAAAGGGATATTCAAACTCATAAGTCGAAAACAGACTGACAATGCCATGGCATTAAACGAAAAACGACAACAAAAAAAAAACAGTACACAAAAGACAACATAGAAAACTAAAGACTGAGGAACACGAACTCCACCAAAAACCGGTGGTGATTTCATATTCTCCGGGAGGATAAGCAAATCCTGCATCATTTGAAGCAACCCTCTTGTTCCTCATATAAGTAAAACTTCGGCGATCTCTCTAATGTGGTAGTTCAGATTCGAGGAAAAGAGGAAACGATTATGGCTACGACAAGCGAAAGATACCAAAGGGATATTCAAACTCATAAGTCGAAAACAGACTGACAATGCCATGGCATTAAACGAAAAACGACAACAAAAAAAAAAAACAGTACACAAAAGACAACATAGAAAACTAAAGACTGAGGAACACGAACTCCACCAAAAACCGGGGTGATTTCATATGCTCCGGGAGGGTAAGCAAATCCTGCTCCTTTTGAAGCAACCCTCGTGTTCCTCATATAAGTAAAATCTTGGTGATAACTCTAATCTGGTAGTTCAGATTCGAGGAAAAGAGGAAACGATTATGGCTACGACAATTGGAACATATCCGTCGTGAAACAGATATTCCATAACTGTCAACCAACTCGTGATGGCATGCGTTCTTAATATATACTAGGGTATAAATCGCGAGCGACAGTTCATAGAGCATTTTATCAATAATTATTTTTAAAAATTCTTAAAAGACACATTTTGTATAAATTTATCCCTCATTGGCTGTTTCAACTTTTATCTCCATGCTTTCCAGTCCTAATTGCATTGAGTATATATTTACCAAACACAACAAAAACTTTACTTGATCTTCTACCTTAGTTGGACGGCAAAAGTGAAAATCATTAATATCGAACATGACCTCCATTTTGTCGTCAGTAACAACATATTTAAATTTTAAAAGCATTGGTCAAGTGGTGAATAAGTAATTGCATAGAAACCACAAAAAGTGCCATTTTCCAATAGACCAAGGTCCATAACTCCTAAACAGTAAATGTGAAAATTGTCATTATCGAACTCCACCTCCATTTTGTCGTCAGTAATAATATATCATAATTTAAAAATCATTAGTAGAAGGGTTCAAAAATATTGAACGGAAACGAAAAAGTGCCATTTGCCGAAACATGTATGCCCATTACTACTGAACGGTATAATGAAAATCGCCAATATCGAACTTGAACTGTATTTTGTTATCAGTATTACCATATTAAAATTCAATAAGCATTGGTTGAATGGTTCATAAGTTATTGCACGGACACTGTTGGCAGCTGCCCGCACGCCATACTTCACCAATTTTTAACAGGATGTTTCCTTCAGAAACCATGATTATGCGGGAGTTCAGGTGAATCAGAAATTTCCTCATTATGTGATGTTATATGACCTTGAACTTTTTTTGACAGCCTGTACCAGGTTCGGTTTAAATTAAAAAAAATCTGTAACAAAAGATGTAACCAATATTTATTTATCTTAACAACAAACAAACAAACAAACAATATACACAATTTAGTCATGAAGGCTATATATATCTGATTTCGATCTTCGACGACCAAGCGAGTTACAAAATATCTTTATTTTAATACACTCTCAAATTCAGAGGGATTGTACAGGTGTCGACAATTTTCTATTTATCTTTCTTTTTGATTCTTAACTTTATAACGCATGTTTCCCCGTACCTCTGTAGTCTTCCAATTCGTTCCTTGTGAAATAATTACATAGAATTCACGGAAAAATACAACTTGTGTATGATTCGTGATGTCAAAAAAATGCGGTAACTAAGTTTGGACTTAAAATATAACGATAAACTTATTTGTGATCTAGAGACCGAAAACTTACGGAATTTTCTATGCGGATTTTGTAAGCAAACCTCTTTTAAAGTCGTGTTCTGGTCACTTATGGCAGTAGATACTGTGTAAAAGTGTTCTAAACTGGTATCATTTTTAAATAGAAAATAACAAATTGTAACAAATATATAATTACACAATTTATAAAACTTTTTTTTTAAATTCTAGATTGACTGTTTTATCTATACCGATCGTCATACTGACAATATATGCACTACTTCACGGAGATAAAAAATCTTTCAGCCACCAAGTCGAATGTGCCCGATGAAAAACAACAAAAAAAACTGTCCATTACTCAGTTCTAAATATGTGTCCGTTTCTTCGTCTTCTCTTTCTCAAGAGCTAGAGTTGGACAACAAATATCCAAGAAGACTGTCGTTCTTACCCCGGTGTCAGATCCTAGATTGGTCTCGACAAATGTTTCACCCGAAGTGAAACTGACCAAAGTACATTACAAACGAGTAACATTTCTGAAAGTCCATAAAACAGGAAGTTCGACTGCACAGAATATATTTCTATGCTGTGGCGAATCTTGCAACCTCACGTCTGTACTTCCTAATAATTCGAAATGGTCACTGGGACAATGTTATTAGTATTGAGTCGACTTTGAATGACAAAAATACTCTACCTCCTCCACAAAATAGAACATACGTTATACTATGCTGCCATGTTTTAACAGTGAAGCTTTTCATAAGTATATGCCAGCTGAAACAGCGTATATAGGCATTGTTCGCGAACCATTTGACCAGTTCTTGTCGACCTTGAATTGTTTCAGAGCTCCATATATTTTTGAAAGAATAGAATCACGCAATAAAGTTTTAAAGTATCTGCAAGATCCTTCTCATTTTGGACATGGTTTACCATATCGTTGGTCAATGACAAACAACAGAATGGCAGTTGAATTTGGATTTCCTTCCAATCTCTGGCGTCGGTATTTAGAAGAAGAAAGCATGAATTATTTGACGAAACTTGAAAAAAAAATTCCAGTTTGTGATTATAATGGAGTATTTCACTATAGTCGGTTGTTATGATGAGAAGTATATTAGGCTGGACATTAAGGATATCTTGTTTTTCCAGCAAAATACAGCACGACGGTCATATTCATATGCTGGTAACACTCACAGACATTTGTACGAAAGATTTGCAAAGTTAGACTACGACTTGTACATTTTCTTTTACAAACGCCTGTTGTCACAGATTCAATAGGAGGGTCTGGACTTTCAATTAGAATTGTTATATTTTGATCGATTACGTAAAGAAGTAGAGGATTATTGCAATTATAAAGTAGATAAAAATAGCGGATATATAGTCACGGCTTCTAGGTGGTCTGCGGCATTTGTTGTTTCTCGAGACGACTGTGATTATCTAAAAAAAAGAATGAGATGGTTTTTGTGGAGAGGATAAGAAGGCATCAATATGGCTTTTAAAAAAAAGAGGAAATTTGATGGAAGATTTAGTTTTAAGTTTGAATGGGTCACTTTCATGAAGATTTCTTTAATATAACAGAATGGTGTTCATGGACAATACGTTCGTTTTACATCTCTAACTGCACTTACTGGGAAACATTTCAAATCCATACAATTGTTTCATGTCCGATCCATCTGTCATTGAAATGTTCAGTTACTTTAATTTATGGTGAATTTTGTTGATCTATATGACAAACACTGAACGATGAAATAAATTTAAAGCATATAATTTCACCGAATCAATTTTTTAAAACAATATAATCATAAAAAAGAATATATATATATAATATAAAACGTCTAGATGGGTTTATGATAATGACTTACTGCAATGTGGCTTATATGACTTCATAGAAATGACATTAGTCTCTTGAAGTTAATGTTTGTCAATATCTATTCAAACAAATTTATTTTAGATACACAAGAAGGATAAACAGTAGCATCTTGCAAATAGATAATTAATCATTCAGCTGATAGACTCATATTACAATTGAATAGTATAACTATGAAGGATACAGTATTTCCTGTGGAGGTGTAATAATGTTGAAAAAGAAGATGCGCTGAGTGAGAAAAAATATCAAATAATTGTATTTTGTTTCTTAAATAATTCATTCATAAATTATTGTTTTATCTAACATATACAAGGTAGGTATAGTGTTTTTTCGAATGAATCGGTCCACTTATTTCGAGTGTAGATCAGGTTTTTTCGAGTGATGTCACATGCGATCAGATCAATTTACCGCTATTTCGCATATATAATAGTTTCATCTTAGTCTGAATACTAAACATGTTTTGGACACAATTTCCTTGTAGTTCACTAACAATTCAGTGTTTTACATTATCCGTTTTTTTTCGAGAGCAACAGCTAACACGTTCGGGTTTTTAAAAAAAAATGGTCAGGGTTTTTCAAAGAAAATGTGAATAAGAAAGAAGGCATTCTTGGGCTTAAAAAATAACGTTTTCTAGTTTGTAACTGTAATTTAGCGAAGGGCAATATTATATATTCCTAATAAGTAACAAAACATATAATTTGTTGATGAAATTTAACCCTTTTCAAATCAATGATAATTTTCTGTTGTGAAAACATTTTACCGTAACCTTCCAGTATTAAGATATCTTAGAAATTACTGGATTCTTTGTAAAACTGTCTTTAAAAGCGAGAACAGGTGACTAAAAATCTTTTTAATATCATTTCATGCTACAATTCATTTTACATCAAATAATAGTTGATGATTTATATATATTACAGTGGCGAAACCTGGAGTTTTAAAAATAGAGGTTGGAAAACAAGGAGACAGAAAAAAATAAATTTAGTAAAATGCAAAAATGCAACCTGGGACCAGCCAAGCCCCTAAAATACACTTATCCCGCCCCTGTACTGTTTCCTATTGACAATACACTTTGAATTGAAAGGAATATATAATAAACAATGAAATAAATAATTTATAAGCTTTTATATGATCCTTTTAAAATAATTATTAGAAAAATGTGTATACAATAGCGTACACCTCATGTATTTAATTCGTGTCTTTCGCAGAGTTCCTTAGATATACATTGGTAATTGTGATGTCCAGATAGAGATCCGTATTTTTCACTTTTTAAAGCCATGCTAACTGATGGAGAGGAAACTATCATAGTGTTTTATTGCTGTGTGACCAAGTATAACGTACGCTTGATCCTACTCCTCGTCACAGTAGTAGCATTTGAACATTGTTCTTGTTTTCCTTTCATAGAACAATAAAAGAAATTATCATCAAGACAAAAAATAAATGAGACATTTAGGATGTATTTTCTGTTAAAAAAATAAACATACCTGCTTAATACACACGTCTAAATCCATCATTGTACTGCTTGATACTTAAGTCTGGGAAAACATGATTTATCTATTAGTTATAACTAGCTTTGAACTAGCTTTCAGTAACCGCGAGTACTCTTATATCGATACTTTGTATCTATTGTTTTTTATGTTAGTTGGTTTGTTTGTGCTTCGTACCAATCTATTGAGTAAAGCCATTTGTTCTTATTTTTGTGCTGTAACACCACTGTTCAAAGTAAGGGGTAGGGTTGAGGGTTTACAAACATGTTTAACCCCGCCACAATCTTTATATGCCTGTCCCAAGTCAAGAGCCTGTAATTCAGTGGTTGTCGTTGGTTCATGTCCGTCATTTTTTTTTTTTTTGTACTTTGTATTGCATAACTTAGGTCTTTAGTTTTCTCGTTTTATTTGTTTCATTTTTTCATGTTGGGGCCTGTTAAAGCTGACTATAAGGTATAAGGTATAATGTTTTCGCATTGTTGAAGGCCTTACGGTGACTTATATCTACTTTTATCTTCGTCATTTGAACTCTTGTGCATAGTTGTCTCACTAGCATTCATACCACATCTCCTTATCTTTATATATATGTCTGTGCTCACATTAATATTGGTTACAATACAAATATCTACTGTATGATATACATATTTGGTTGAATCGACATCGATATATGTATGTTTGGATCGATACATCATGTGTACCTGGGCGTTGACTTGTTGGATAGTTCCACCATAATTACATGGGCGTGGTCATAGTTGATCTATCCAAATATACCAATGCCGGAATTAATGCAATTTATAAGATGTGGCAATCAATAATATATACAAATATACGATCATTTTACAAATGTACGTCTTATATACTACAATATTATCAAACTGCATTGGTTTCATGCTTTGAAAAGTACTTTTTTCAACTCTTCATTGTTTTTTAAACGTAATCGCACTGACATACAACATTTCAAGCCATTGAAATTTTGTTTAATCACTCGATAAAAAAGGATTACTTTGAAACACCAAATTATTACCGCATATTTGCAAATTTAACATTGCTTAACTAAATTTCAGTCTAAAAATTTGTGCAACATTACTTTTAGAAGATAATTATGTTAGAATCAGACGAAATACTATTATTTTGGCATTACAAATAGTCTTCGTCGGTGTCAGTCATGTTTTACAAAATCAATAATATATTATGTATATCATTAACTTCCTTTATCTATAATCTTTCCCGATCCTCTAGATCTCGCTTGGCATCATTCCAATAAATGTTCTGTTCAATCCCTATTTTCATGCGGTTGAAAGTCATCGAGTTGATCGCCGACTATCTTGAGTATTTGCTCACTGGGAGGTATGGCTTCTTTGTGATATCCATGTATCACTCCTATGCCCATTGAGTGATATGGCTGCCTTGATCCAGCAACATATTAGAGGTCACATACCAAACATTGTAGAATGTAAATAACATTTAAACTTTTGCAGCACACTAAATATTTGGTACTTTTTTTATTGGCCTTTCTGACGAATGATGCTGAATGCTATTTCTGTGTGCAGTATTTGTCACGTTTGCAAGCGATTCGAGGCCCGAATTACCAATGTAAAACAATTCAAACTAGAATATTAACGGCCTGATTTATCTACAAAACAATAAACGAAAATACAAATATGAAAAACAAACAGTGAATTACAACCTCTTGATTTCGAACAGGCACATACAGTTTGGTATTTTTAACCGATTTCCAATGCTCTTGTATGAAATTTAGGCTTTCCAATACTCCTGAATAAATCCAAGGCTTTTAACACAGATGAGTAGTAAGATAAAACACATGGTTTTATTTAGCTTTTGTTCTAACAGCTTGCTCCTTTATGTCACTTACATAATTGCAGTGAATTAAAATTTCCATCTTTTTAACATAAACTACAAAGATTATTTAAAACAGAACAACAAAAAACAAATTGTAACTGAATTATTTAATTTTTAATGTAATATTTACAATGAAAACATTTACAAAAGATCGGATAACTCCACAAACGCACGCCGCAAACACCAGGCGAATTATCTATCACCTTAATGCGCGGATGGGATGAAACCCTATTTCGGTGCTCTATACATTTAATTATCCGTCTTATACAACACGGCGAAAAAACTCTCAAAAGTCTCACTGACGAGTTTAAAACTGTAATGAACTGTTATACAATCTCAAAATCTCCATGAGAGATAAAAACCACAAAAAAAACCCAGAAATTCCACTTGAATGGCATTTATAACATCTATCCTTCTGTACTACTCAAAGTAAAGAGAAAGGAAGAATACGACGTTTAGTACGTCGGATAGAAGCCACGAAAAACTACTCCAACACTGTACTCCACTTATCTACTCACCAGGCGACAGAGGTTGAAATATTCCTGCTCTCGAACGGTTTCAACTTCCGTCCAGTTGCAGGTCCCATTAGTAAGTTACATTTGTCGGAGGATCTTTAAGCCTCCGCATCGAGGAATAAATGCACGATTAATTAGTATGATTACTGACGTCAACAAAATATTGGTTGTTACCTTTATAATATGAAGTGTTCTCACTTTGTTAACTAGGGAAACTGCATTGTAAAATTTTCACGACTCGCTCCGCTCGGCTGAATATATACTGTTTTCTAGAATTATGCATTTACAAATCCTGGATCCGTCCTTGCACAGTTGTACGTTCTATGAAACGTGGACAATATTTTTTTTTGTTCACAATTGATGCAATGGTAAGATAAAACACGAACTTTTATGGTTTCAAGGTAATAATATTGACTTAGGTTAATGGTTTGTCTAATCTTTAACTAAGATGTATTAGAAAGACGGACGTCGCATCTGTCAAGACATATTTACATTAATTAATCAATTTGATGATGCAAGTTTGTCTCAATGAAAGTTTCACAATTGATGCAATGGTAAGATAAAACACGAACGTTTATGGTTTCAAGGTAATAATATTGACTTAAGTTAATCGTTTGTCAAATCTTTCACTAAGATGTATTAGAAAGATGGACGTCACATCTGTCAAGACATATTAACATTTAATATTCAATTTGATGATGCAAGTTTGTCTCAATGAATGTATCACAACAGCAGTATAAAAAAAAAATCGTATAACGTTTTAAACTTAAGTGAATAACTGAAAAATAGGATACGATTTAAAATAATTCATTGTTCCAACAATAATGAAGTAGAAAATACTGATGTAAGTTATCCTTTAGATATGTGATTATAAAATAGTTACTGTAGCAAGCTCCCGAAGGGGCTGAAATCGTAGAAGGGTCGATTTAGGTCTGTTTGCTATTGCCCGTAAAAACCTTCAACAAACAGACAAACAACTGTCCAAAAATAACACAAAACTTCTCTTTACAGTTGCGATAAACTCAGTAATTCAGAGAGGATAAAAAAAGGAGAAAGAGGAGACCAATACCAATTAAAATCCATAAGTCAAATTAAAACATACAACCCCATGGCCAGAAAGAAAATAGGTGGAAAGACTTAGAGTCCAGGTACCAAAACACCTCACAGAAACTAAACTAAAGTAATACAAACTTTACCAATAACCGAGGGTGAACTCATGTGATAATCAAAAGACATCACCATAATTCAAAAATCATCGGAACATGGAAATTCTATAATTCTAAAACTTGTCCGAATGAAAGTTTAAAATGGAAACACTTTTTTCCAAGGACGAAATGCCTTTGTTCTATTAAAAGTAAAATACGGTGGTTGATAGTTAAGTCTGATTTTTTTTACTGCAATCCAGTCTTTAATTTTACTTTCCGATCTACAATTGAAGTTTTATTGTTGAAATACACCTATCCATACATGGACCGTATCAAAGACAAAACATAATTACCTGTCTAAATGACCTGATATTTTCGAAGTATCCAAGAATCTTGTTTCCGATGATATCTGAAAGGCCCATAGTCGATACCAAAACTAAACAATATATAGGGATGAGCCCCTCGGGTGGTTCACGCCAAAAAAAAAAAACAACAAAAACAAACGGAAATTGCGCAGTGATGGCAATGAGAACATCCATCTTTGTGTATCACTCTTAGTACAACAAAATGGAGACGACGCTTCGAACGTAGGCCAGGAGTAGCGAACAACTATTTCAACACTTTAGTCAACTTATGTACTCACCAGTTGACAAAGGTCGAAACAAACTTGCTCTAGAAAGGATTCAATGTCCAACCAGTAGAAGGTCCCACCAATACGATCCCTTTGTCGGAAGAGTGGACAATTTTGCAGGGAGCCTCCGCATCAAGGAATAAATGCACGATTGTGGCTTCAAAACAACTTTCAATCAGTATGAGAAAGGTTTACACACTCTTTACAATAAGGGAAAACGCACCGTGTTATCGTAATGTTTGAAGTAACATTGAATTTCACCGTACAATTTACCAGAGATACTACATTGTAACTTTCAGTTACGTACTATATAAAGCATACATGTATCTAGCTGATTTACAATTAAAAACAAAAGATAAGAAATACATATCAATTCATTTTATTTAGAAAAAAAATCCTGGTTATCTTCTGCTTTTTGGGCTTGCTTTTACGTTATCATGGAAACAAGTGCTACTATGTATAATCGGATTACAGTACCATTTTTAAAGTCACACGACCACTTTTATGCACACAGTAGTAGGGGCGGATTCAGGGGAGGGGGCATAGCGTGCGTACGCACCTTTAGATTTTAAAGTTTTTATAACTGTTTCGCATTAAATCGTCCAAATGTTTGTTCGACTCGCTCCGCTGGGCTGAATATATACCGTTTTCTAGAATTACTCTTTTGCAAATCCAGGATCCTCCCTTGCACAGCTATACATTCTATGAAACGTTGACAATAGTTTGTGCTGTTCTCTTAATTTATCCAAGGTTGATACAATAGTAAGATAAAACACGAACTTTTACGGTTTCTTGGTAATAGTATTGACTTGGATAAATGGTTTGCCAAATCTTTAACTAAAGAAAGATGAACGTAACATCTGTCAAGACATTTAAAATTAATTAATCAATTAGATGATGCAGGTTTGTCTAAATGAATATATCAGAACACCAGTATAAAATATTTCGTATAATGTGATAAACTTATGTGAACTATTGAAAACGGGAATACGACTTAACATTAAAATAATTCATTGTTAATTTCAACAATGTTTAAATGGAAAATACAGATGTAAGTTATCCTTTTGAGATTTTATCTTAACAATTTAAAATAGTTACTGAAGTACCAGTAGTCCATAGAAATACATTATTAATATAAGTGAGTATTTTCTTTATTATCCTTATTATCATAAAGCTCCTGATAGAAGCTGACATTGTGTAAGGATCGATTATGAACTGTTTACTATTGCCCTGAAAAAATTGAATTGGCGAGGAACTCTGGAATTCATGGAAGTTAAAAAAAAAGGGAGTGAGGAGACCAATGCAAATCAAAGTCCATCTGCAGAACACCTCACAGAAACTAAACTAAAGAAATACAAACTCCACCAATATCGAGGGTGAACTCGTGTGCTAATCAAAAGACATCACCATAATTAAACAAAAAAAAAAAAAAAACATCGGCACATGGAAATTCTCTAATCCTAAAACTTTCCCGAATGAAAGTTTGAAATGGAAACAGTTGTTTCACGGACAAATTAAAATACCTTTGTTCTGTTAAAAGGGAAATATGGTTGGTATTTAAAATAATTACCTGTATAAATAATCGAAAATTTTTAAGGCATTCCAAGAATCTTGTTTCCGATGATTTTGGTAGTTGCAGTATTCTCACTAGCTGTTCACAAATTAATATGGACAGCTCTTAGTTTGATACTAATTAGTCTGCCACTCTTCTCGATTTCTGGTGATAATTCAAGTCAGAAGGTATAGTAGATATATGTTTTTTAACTACTAGTAATACTAATACAGGAAAATATATAATCTTTAATTTATCCCTGCCATAGGTAAACTACATAGCATATTAACATTCGTGAAATTGGGAGACAATCTACAATAGACATTATTATTGCTAATAAACCAATATTACAGCTGACAAATTATAAAACAAGAGACTTCCATGAGGGTAGTAACTCCTAAAAGAGTAAATTAACTATTTCTGCAGTGTTCACTTATATGTTGATCTGATTTTCTCTATAATTATTTAACTTTATATTAACAATCATAAAATCTGCATTGATCTTATGAACAAATTATTTTATTCTATTTTTTGTGTTTATTTTCTGAATCAACTTTTATTATAACTATGTACAATGTATAAACTTCATGTTTCATATTTTATGATGATGATGAAGATTTTGGTGTTTAATGTATGATAAGTGCAGTATTTGGCCCCTTTATTTTAAAAAAATATTAATAACAATGTCTGGGGAAAAATTGGCCTTAATAACATATTGAGGTTTGTACAGAGCAGACGTCATATGTTAGCTCTCTATTTCAAAGCATAAATTATGATAGAGTGGTAAATGTGATAGTTTTTCGTCCAAAAACTGGAATATGTTACATGTGTATAAACTTCACGTGGGATAATGCATGGGTTCTATAAATAGTTCCAAACCAAAGAGGTCTCACGAAAACACAACCGTTCCTGTTCAGAGCGGACGTCATAAATGTTAGCTCTCTATTTGAAAGCAAAAATGTATTGCCCCCTTGGAGATATGGTTTCTTTGTGTTATTTGTGGTATCGCTCCTGTGCCCATTGAGGCATTTGTGTAATGGCTGTTTTGACTCAGCAACATATTAAAGTCATATGAAACTTCAAATTTAAAAAAAAAGTTGGGTATGTTTTAAATACTTGAATGACTAAGTTTTACTATAAAACAAGAGTCATAACGAGAAAATCAACGGCCTGATTTATGTACAAAACAATAAACGAAAACACACATATGATATACAGCGACAAACAAATACTGAATTACAAGCATTTCGATTTGGGACAGGCACATACAGTTTGGTATTTTTCGAAACTGATTTCCAATGCTTTTGAATGAAACTTAGGCTTTCCAATGCTCCTGAATAGAACCAAGGCTTTTTACACGAATGAGTAGTAAGATAGAACACATGGAGTCGTTTTATTTTCATTTTTACCTTTGTGTTCTAACAGCTTGCTCCTTTATGTTATTTACATAATCGCAGTGCATTGAAGATTCCATCTTTTTTAACATAAACTACAGTGATAATTTCAAACAAAACAGCAACAAAAAATACATTAGATCTGAATTATTTAATTTTCAATATAATATAATAAAAATGAAAAAATTTCCAACAGATCGGATTACTCATCAAACTCTTGTCCCAAACACCAGGCGAATTATATAACATCCAAACGCACAGATGGGATGAAACCATATTTCGTAGCTCTAAGCGTTTAATTGTCTGTCTTATACAACATTGCGAAGAATTTCCGGGTTTTTTTTCTCGTACTGATTTTGAGATTGTATAACAGTTCAATCCAGTTTTGAATTTGACCGGAAATTCCGCATGGATGGCATTGAGACCATCCATCCTTCTGTACCACTCAAAAAAAATGAAAAGAAGGAGACAACGCTTAGAACGTCGGCAGGAGTCGCAAACAACTCCTCCAACACTATAGTCAACTTATCTACTCACCAGTTGATAGAGATCGAAACATCCCTGCTTTCGAACGGTTTCAAATTCCGCCCAGTAGCATGTCCCATCAATAAGATACATTTGTCAGGAAATCTTGACAACTTTCAGCCTCCGCATCGAGGAATAAATGTACGATTAATTAGTATGATTACCGACGGCAATATACTATTGGTTGTTACCTTTATCATAAGAAGGGTTCACACCCTGTTCACGGCTGTCATTCGGTATATCGAGAAAAATTAATAAGTAACAGTGGTCAAGTTTTGCGATAGGATAGTGTAAGAACTGGTATGGGATCGTCAAGGAAATGTTATCGAGGAGACTCATGCAAGGTCAATTGATAATCTAATTTATTCAATTATAAGAAAAATTTCAAAAATAAAACTATCTGTCAAAATGGTTTAACATTATGATCAGCGTCTTTACATAACTACAAAAGGCGAATTGCTTTTCCACATTTCAATGACATAAAAGAATATAAACAAACATGAATTTTCAATATATGAACAATATCGTTCTATATCAATGCTCCAAATTATTTGGAAGTAGCACAATCTGAAAGTGGGTCAAAATTTGAACATTTGTATAAATTTGATGTATATGATCGTGAAAGATCGGCTACCACATTTTTGAAATCGTGAAAAGGATCGTGAAAGATCCGGTGTCGCTTATTTGTTATTGCACAAATTATTGAAAGTGTTCAAATCATTTATAATTATGTCATTGATACATCTATGACTTTTCGGTTCACTCTTTGTTGGGTAGTAATCTGTTATGTTATGATAATGCAATGCTATTTGATCTGATTTTTTTTTAAGACCGTGCCGACTAGTCCGTGGTACCCTAAAGCAATCACTGAATGTTTGGCCGTCCGTCAACGTTTCTATATCATTATTGTAAATTAAGAATGCCTCATCTGATATCAATAATGTCTATGAACAGTGTTTATATCTATAAGAGGAAGATCCTTGTCGATGTTTTATCCACAAAAAAAGGGGAATCAGTTTTGTAAAAAGATCATTCTTTTTTGGTTAAAAAAATGCACAAAATTTGAGAAATATCTTTTGTGCTGGAATTTCAATGGAAAATGATAATTGAATTCATTGGGGATATGTGAAAAATGAACAAATCCTATTACGATTTTCATCTTTATGTGCTAGGCTTTCAATTACAATCTATTTTAGATATATCATGGAATTCCAGACTGATTCCCAAATTCAAATTTTCGATTAAATATAGTTGCGAATAAAAATAAGCACATAAAATTGCAAATTTGAAGAAACTCTTTCCTTTCTTGGACTGGATCGAAATTGAATTAAATATAATATACTATTCTAAATTCATTTTCGGTGTACACATTTCGGTAAAACTGAGATTTCATAAAAAGAACCCACAAACTTTGAGAAACATCTTTTGTGATAGAATGTATATCCCATTCTGCATTGATTTCAGGTTTAAAAATTATGCGTTGGCTGACATTTTCGGAATTTTGGATTAAATTAGCTGTGTTTAAACGTTTCAATGCCACGCAATACCAGAGATGAAAAGGTGTAACACCACTTACTTGGACCCGGTCAGAAAGAACATACGAAAAATAGTACGTATTTAAAACAAAATATATCCTATGCATGTGTAACTTTCAAAATATATGAAGAATATTTTGGTAATTTTGGTATCAAATAAAACTTAATAGCTGGTGATCATTGTCGAACACTTTTGAATAATAAAATAAATTGCATGAAATGTACAACAGAGGGTACATTTTGACTGTTTTTCAGTTCTGAAGAACCTGTTTTGGTACTTCCTAAGTTCTGGGAACCGGAACGCTCTTATAGTCAATTAAAGATATACTAATGTTTTCAGCACAATAAAAGCTGAGGTAGTACTTTGACAGGAAATTGCTATCACTTTATTTAAACTTTATACACAAGAGTTATGAATGCTTGAAATTAAAGAATTTTACAGACCAAGCTAGAGAATCGATCCAATCACACTACAGGTACTTACGTTGAAATTTTCACCACCTAGTCGGGTACTATGACATATATCAATGCACACACATTCAATATATTTCCAGGAAATACTCTCTAGACCACCTCTCGCTCCTGGTGGCCTTATAACATTGGATGTCAAGTTATGTTTTAATCTTCAGTGAAAACAGGTCTTAATATGTAATGAAAATATTTTTCATAAACAATGAACAGAAAGCACTATACTTTTAACATTCATGTGTTTAATTTTTCCAATTTGAATCACTATGGAAGTACTACTTGTATATAAATAAGTCTTGTCTGGTCACGCATTGCTTTCACGATTAAAATAACGCGTTGCCTGATCTCTCACGATCAGTTTTGAATAGTAATCAGAAAATCCTTCCTTAACAAAAAAAAAATAATAATAATCCTAACCTTTTCAAGGAAAAGATCACTTCCACTTTACTGTACTATCTGATTAACAAAAGATTAAGTTTCAAACATATCATGATTTATTGAATGTGACCATTATTAATACAAGACGTGTTGTTTTTCAATGATTCACATAAGATTGTGTGTCGCCTTTTTTTTTTTCTTAAAAGTACTGCATTTTTCTTTACCTTATTGCACAGTTTTATGAAGGAGAGTTGAACCATTTTGACATTCATGTTTCTTTGTCTGATTTTTTTCCGCCTGTTGGTAATAAAACGGATATTTTCACAGATTTTGCAGGTTAACTGCATTTTTAAAACTGCTTTCTTGATTCGATCGCAATGCTTGACCACCGTTACTTATTCTTTCACGATCATTTGTCTCGAAAAATCTAAATGACAGCAGTGTAAGTATAGATTATAAGGTTTTCTACACATTGATATCGTTAAAAAAATCAGCTGCGAGCCACAATGTGAACCTTTTTAGACTAGTGAGTGCAGAATAAAGGCTTCTCATTGTGTCGAGAAGCTGATATTTTACGATATCTATGCGTAGAGAAACCGGATAATTTGTTTATCGTTCTATTACTGGTCTTTTCCTCTACCTAGAGATTTACGATTTACGAAAGTAATGGTACCCTAAAGCAATCACTGAATGTTTGGCCGTCCGTCAACGTTTCTATATCATTATTGTAAATTAAGAATGCCTCATCTGATATCAATAATGTCTATGAACAGTGTTTATATCTATAAGAGGAAGATCCTTGTCGATGTTTTATCCACAAAAAAAGGGGAATCAGTTTTGTAAAAAGATCATTCTTTTTTGGTTAAAAAAATGCACAAAATTTGAGAAATATCTTTTTGTGCTGGAATTTCAATGGAAAATGATAATTGAATTCATTGGGGATATGTGAAAAAATGAACAAATCCTATTACGATTTTCATCTTTATGTGCTAGGCTTTCAATTACAATCTATTTTTAGATATATCATGGAATTCCAGACTGATTCCCAAATTCAAATTTTCGATTAAATATAGTTGCGAATAAAAATAAGCACATAAAATTGCAAATTTGAAGAAACTCTTTCCTTTCTTGGACTGGATCGAAATTGAATTAAATATAATATACTATTCTAAATTCATTTTCGGTGTACACATTTCGGTAAAAACTGAGATTTCATAAAAAAGAACCCACAAACTTTGAGAAACATCTTTTTGTGATAGAATGTATATCCCATTCTGCATTGATTTCAGGTTTAAAAAATTATGCGTTGGCTGACATTTTCGGAATTTTTGGATTAAATTAGCTGTGTTTAAACGTTTCAATGCCACGCAATACCAGAGATGAAAAGGTGTAACACCACTTACTTGGACCCGGTCAGAAAGAACATACGAAAAATAGTACGTATTTAAAACAAAATATATCCTATGCATGTGTGTAACTTTCAAAATATATGAAGAATATTTTGGTAATTTTGGTATCAAATAAAAACTTAATAGCTGGTGATCATTGTCGAACACTTTTTGAATAATAAAATAAATTGCATGAAATGTACAACAGAGGGTACATTTTGACTGTTTTTCAGTTCTGAAGAACCTGTTTTGGTACTTCCTAAGTTCTGGGAACCGGAACGCTCTTATAGTCAATTAAAGATATACTAATGTTTTCAGCACAATAAAAGCTGAGGTAGTACTTTGACAGGAAATTGCTATCACTTTATTTAAACTTTATACACAAGAGTTATGAATGCTTGAAATTAAAGAATTTTACAGACCAAGCTAGAGAATCGATCCAATCACACTACAGGTACTTACGTTGAAATTTTCACCACCTAGTCGGGTACTATGACATATATCAATGCACACACATTCAATATATTTCCAGGAAATACTCTCTAGACCACCTCTCGCTCCTGGTGGCCTTATAACATTGGATGTCAAGTTATGTTTTAATCTTCAGTGAAAACAGGTCTTAATATGTAATGAAAATATTTTCATAAACAATGAACAGAAAGCACTATACTTTTAACATTCATGTGTTTAATTTTCCAATTTGAATCACTATGGAAGTACTACTTGTATATAAATAAGTCTTGTCTGGTCACGCATTGCTTTCACGATTAAAATAACGCGTTGCCTGATCTCTCACGATCAGTTTTGAATAGTAATCAGAAAAATCCTTCCTTAACAAAAAAAAAAAAAAAATAATAATAATCCTAACCTTTTCAAGGAAAAGATCACTTCCACTTTACTGTACTATCTGATTAACAAAAGATTAAGTTTCAAACATATCATGATTTATTGGAATGTGACCATTATTAATACAAGACGTGTTGTTTTTTCAATGATTCACATAAGATTGTGTGTCGCCTTTTGTTTTTTTTCTTAAAAAGTACTGCATTTTTTCTTTACCTTATTGCACAGTTTTATGAAGGAGAGTTGAACCATTTTGACATTCATGTTTCTTTGTCTGATTTTTTTTCCGCCTGTTGGTAATAAAACGGATATTTTCACAGATTTTGCAGGTTAACTGCATTTTAAAACTGCTTTCTTGATTCGATCGCAATGCTTGACCACCGTTACTTATTCTTTCACGATCATTTGTCTCGAAAAATCTAAATGACAGCAGTGTAAGTATAGATTATAAGGTTTTCTACACATTGATATCGTTAAAAAAATCAGCTGCGAGCCACAATGTGAACCTTTTTAGACTAGTGAGTGCAGAATAAAGGCTTCTCATTGTGTCGAGAAGCTGATATTTTACGATATCTATGCGTAGAGAAACCGGATAATTTGTTTATCGTTCTATTACTGGTCTTTTCCTCTACCTAGAGATTTACGATTTACGAAAGTAAACTTGATCATGTCTCTCACACATTGTAACGCCGTTGATAACTTCTCCTCAGACATTGTGACGTCCCTGATAATATCTGTTCATGTCTCAAAGCCGTGATACAATAATTACGGAGCCACTGAGCAGGGTGTTATAGGAGAAAGGAAGGACGATAATTCTTGATACGTAATTGCTCAACATTTCTCATTGTCATTTAATCGAGAAATGTAACAATTTTCAGATCTGGTGTTTTCAAATATTATATAGTGGTGTTGTTGTACACTTGTACAACGTATGTTAAGTTTTTACTTGTGTATTTGTTGGTTGCGGACTGGATAGGCAAAAAGGGGGTACGCTTATAAAATCACTGGTGATTTTACTTAATCTCCAAATATTCTGGGAATTTTCCAAATCAATGTAACATATTTATTCCCATGTAAATCAAGCTATTGAAATAGCTACTTCGATATGAAATTAAACTTTTTTTAAAATCTGTTTTGTTTCTGAAACAATCAAGTCTTGTGAAAATAAATTATATGCCTACACCTTTTTCACAATACAATATAAACGGCAAGTGACATATTGCCAGACATATTTTATTAATCAATTAGATGAAAAGGGATGTCTCATTAACTATGTCATACAAACAAAAGAACGATGCATCATACGGGTTGGATATGCATCACATTATCATAAATTTCTGCTTTCAGCGATGTTGATATGGCTAATACACGCATGTAAGTTTGTTTCCTATCTAAAAAAAAATATGAAATTACAAGAAAGAAGAGTTTCATTAGAATCTGTAAACGGGGTGTATAATTTACTAGTTCTTCAAAGTAATAACACATTTATTAATATTAGTGGTAGATAAAAAGAATAGTATTGACGGTTAATCAAGAGCTCGGGGAGGAGTGCTATCCCTACATACTGAAAGGTAGGAATGAACCACTGGAAAATGTCACTATTTCAAGCTTCATTATAAATGATAAGGGTCAGACATTTAGATTAGATAAATTATAAAATTGTTGATATGATCATAAGTATCTAAAACGCATTCAGATGCTAGTATTTTGTAAAGATGCGATTAAAATCACACAGTTATATTTGGATCAGATATTTGTCAAATCTAGTTTAACTCTCCATAAAATGGAGTTAAAATGGAGTTATATAGCTATAGTAACAACATACATATGTTGAAGAGCAGATCAAACCAAAAAGGACCTAAAGTATAGCCAAAAGTATATCCAATTCAATAGGTCTATTGTTTGTCAAAAATGTATGAAAGGATTTGTATTGTTAAACATTCAAAAATATATCAAAAGTAGAGGTACTGAATGTTGCTCACCCCTACCACAAGAGTTTTGAAGAATTATCCCCCAATCTGATCACGATTTTCCAGTTAATCTCTTTTCATATTGTCAGAAATAATGATTATTTTCATTCTTAAAATCCACATTTTCATATATCCTTCTTTGGCTGCTTCAACTTTTGTCATTAATCGTTCCTTTATCTCGGGAATACTCAGGGGGTGAAAAATCATTTATCTCTATAAAATTAAGGAGATATGATTGCCAATTAGATAACTATCCACCGTAGTTAAAATAATGTGGATGTAAGGAATTACCTCTGTCCGTTCTTACAAGAGAGGCGAAATGCCATGGCATTAATCAAAAATCAAATTAATTTAATGTCGGTCACATTCGAGAAAAAGACGAAACGATTGTGGTAACGACAATTGGAACATATCCGTTATGAAACTGATCTTCCATAACGATCAACAAACTCGTGATGGCATGCGTTCTTAATATATACTGGGGTATGAATCACGATCAACATTTCATAGAACATCTTATTGATAATCATTTAAAAAAAAAATTAAAAAGAAACATTTTGAATATATTTATTCCTCATTGGCTGTTTCAAGTTTTGTCTCCATGCGTTCCTACCTAATTGCACTGAGTATATATTTTTCAAACACAACACAAATTTTCCTTGATCTTCTACCCTAGTTTGATACTACTTCTGACGACCTAAATAGTTCATCGAGCAGCTATTATTATGACAATGACTACGAGTTATTCTATCAATTTGACAAAAACTAAAGATGCAACTCAACGATACAAAGATGAAAACAGACGGTTTTAGCTGATCTTTTGGAGCCTTTATTGTTAGATACGTTGCACCTTTGACATGTTCATCCATTCGTATGGTTTCCTCTATTTTCGTACCCTTATTTCTTAAGATTAAAAAATCTATTACAAAAGATGCAACTAACAAAGTTTAATGTTTTTTGATATATCATCAAAAACAAACAAACAAGCAATATACAATTATATATATATATATATATATATATATATATATATATATATACAGAATGTACATAGCCATGTATCACCATCACTGCTGGTGATCCGATGGATAAATCTGTTGTAGAATTGTCACTGGTTCAGACGTACTTATAAATATAATTATTTCTGTGACTGCATCTTGCATTAATTTGTAGGATCCTTTACAACAGATATTTCAGCTAATCTGTAACAATTCCATCTTCATGCCTTATATATCATGTACTGTATTACGACGCTAGATAAAACTGACGAGGAAGGTAACACCCGGCCACCGAAAGCTTTATTATGTGAAGCCTAGGTGGTCGTGGTCTAGCGTGTCGGATACAGTGCAGGCGATTTGGTGTCACGATATCTCAGTAGCATGAGTTCGAATCCCGGCGAGGAAGAACAAAAATTTGCAAAGCAAATTTACAGATCTAACATTGTTGGGCTGATGTTTAGACGAGTTGATATATATATATATATATATATATATAATACGTCTGAACCAGTGACACTCTACAACAGATTTATCCATCGGATCACCAGCAGTGATGGTAATACATGGCTGTGTACGTTCTGTATATACAACTCGTCTAAACATTAGCCCAACAATGTTAGATATGTAAATTTGCTTTCGCAAATTTTATTGTTCTTCCCTCGCCGGGATTCAAACTCATGCGACGCTAGATTAAAACTGACGAGGAAAGGTAACACCCGGCCACCTAAAGCTTTATTATGAAGCCTAGGTGGTCGTGTGGTCTTGCTCGTCGGAACAGTGCAGGCGATTTGGTGTCATGATATCTCAGTAGCATGAGTTCGAATCCCGGCGAGGGAAGAACAAAAAATTTGCGAAAGCAAATTTACAGATCTAACATTGATGGGCTGATGTTTAGACGAGTTGTATATACAGAATGTACACAGCCATGTATCACCATCATTACTGGTGATCCGATGGATAAATCTGTTGTAGAGTTGTCACTGGTTCAGACGTACTTATAAATATAATTATTTCTGTGACTGTATCTTGCATTCATTTGTAGGATCCTTTACAATAGATATTTCAGCTGATCTGTAACAATTCCATCTTCATGCCTTATATATCATGTACTGTATTACGACGCTAGATTAAAACTGACGAGGAAGGTAACACCGGCCACCGAAAGCTTTATTATTGTGAAGCCTAGGTGAGTCGAAATTTGAACGG